>JAUTXW010005479.1:20000-146318 GCA_030620095.1 Kuschelorhynchus macadamiae | reverse complement strand
TGCTTATTCACATATTTTTACTACTAAAGACGTAATGGGATAGGGGAACATACCCTTGATTTTCGAAAAGGCGGCGTTGCCAAAGTGAACTCGTTATGCCAACAATAAAATATAACTGCCTTTAAGATTTTTTGCTTTTTCATCTTGTTATAATCCTCGTTTGTATGCCCATCTCTAAACAAGATTACTCTTTCTTTAACACGATGCCAATACATGTCATAATAACTGATAACACGATTTTCACAGCTAATTGGATATTCATGTTTTTTCGATTCATACGATTCAACACAGCGTGGCCGCTATCGATCAACCTAGCATTGCAAAACTACCACAAAAAATGATCCGTCTAAAGATAAAAATAGACAACAAAGGCCATATATTTTCTTGGAATGTTAATAGTATTATTCCTTTCAATTATAAAGTTGATTTTGTTGTAGTGAAAATAGATTTAACCAATATCAACATTATAAGATAATTCTGAATTTTATTTTGGGAGACACCTCTATTTAATTAAATGATTAGGTAATCGATACATTTGATTGTGTAACTTTAAAATTTTAGAAAACTATTGTTACTTATTAATGTCTAATGTAGAGTTGTATAATAACATTTTAACTTTCTAAAAACTACTATAAATGTGCTTTAAAAAATGTCGACCGTCCACATTCAGCAACAAATGTTTAAAAATAAAGGAAAATGTCTTTTTAATTTTAAAGTGGGCTGGAAACTCTCTATAAAATTAAATCAGTAGAAAAAACATTGGTGTAGCCAGGAAAAAAATTCCTAGGCAGAGGTCTGAAATTTTACCGTTTCGGAGGAGCAAGGTGTTAAAAAACAACGCCCCCAAAAACAAGCGACTAAAAAAAAGCCTTTTGGCGCCTTTTCTTTAACTTTCGGTGGTATATTTTGTTATGTCGTGCTTGTACTAAATAAAGTATATTTTTAATACAAAATCGCACTATATAAACAGTATTTTTAATGTGCTTATAATTTTGGTGACTTGGATTAAAAAAGATTATTCAGAAGAAGAGTGCACCAAAAAAGATCATTTAGTGTTATTAAATAAAAAACAAATTTCAAACTGTCATCTTTATTGGTTCAGAAAATCTACAAGTATTAAAGATATTATATATTATATGTTCAATATAATTTTACTATTCAGTATGAAATTTTAATTTTAGTTAACCTCATCATGACATTTAAATATATGAATAAGAACATCTATGTTACCACCAAATGAAGTGGATTTCGTTTTTTATCAAATGAAATGAAAAATTAAATTGAGAAAATGAAATAATACTAATATAAATGAGTTGGATTATGTAAACTCACTAGATAAAATATAAGTTTTTCACCAAAAAAATTCGACGTTTAAAATTATTATACATAGTGTATCACAAATTATTGTTGATTTGTAGATTTGCTTTTACCTCATTTTAACATTGTTATTTAAATCTAAAAGTATTCGTGTGTAATTAGCTCAAACAACAACATATCAATTTGGGATTTTTTCACACATATATTACTCAATACAAGGAAAATTGTTGATGGAAAACACCATTAAATACTATTTCGGCTTTACTTGCCTATGGCTGAACAGCCATTTTTTGAAAAATTAGCCATTGCAGCTTTATGAAAAATATCAATCACAATAAAATACTTGTTTTAAGTAGCTCGAAATAAAACTCTATTCGTCAATTTTAAAGCACTTCGATCTAAAAAAACTTTTAAGTAACGGTTTCTACTCTACTTTTTTTACTTCTTGTTTCGCCAATAGAGCCATTTATTTAATAATATTTCTTAGGTGCACCAAATGACCATCTTGAAAAAAATTAATATGCGATATATTTTTAAAAATCGGTAAATTTCCTTTACCCGAACTTCTGTTATGAATCTTTCCGTTTATTAGGGAATACTGAAGTATGGCCCAATTTAGTTCGGTACATAGTTCACATAATATTCTCATAGTACTAACACTTTACCAGTTCTTTTCAGTAGTTTTTACACCGACACACACTGCCATTTTGTTCCATCATAGTGAATTCATACCAGTTTATCCCTCTATCACAGTTAATGTTCCTGCAAAATTTAAAGTCAGCTGAATAAGAAAATTTTTAGTTGATTTTTTAAACATTTTATTTGGCCGCCATTTTATTTCGTCATCTTGAATTTGTACCATAATTCTTCCATAATTAATAACTGCACAAATTTGAAATCAATCTATTAAGTTGTTTTTAAATATTTTGTTAGGTCGCTATTTTATTTCGCCATTTTCGGTTCACACCATAAATGTTTTACTTTGAAATGTTACCAGGTCACCTTTTAATGTATGACCAAAATTCAGTCGGATTAACAGTTGTTTACCTATGCCACGAACAGAGAGACAGATCGACAGAAACGTGATAAAATATGTTTTCGGCATTTAGAGACTTTAAAACGCAAAAATTGAAAAACTCGGACATTTTTATTGTGTGGTATTTGTTCCATCATATTGGATTCCTACCAATATTTTACCAGTTTCTTTCTACCTATACTCACACTTGACTTTTTGCACATAATTTAAAATAAATTCAAGTAGTTTTTTCATCGACATATCGCTATTTTGTTACGTCATATTGAATTAATACCAGTTGGTCCCATTTTACATTTAATTTTTTCTGCAAAAGTCAGTTGAAAAAGAATTTTTTATGTTTTTCCATGCCATTTGTTTCATTAAATCATAAATCTTCCAAAAGCGTTCCTGCTCTCAATTTATCTCTATATCACACTTAATTCTTGAACAAAATTTGAAATTAATTTAATAAATAATATTTTCAGGCTGACTTTTCAAATATTCATTACCAGTTCATTCCTATGTAACACTTGATTTTTTGTACAAAATTTGAAGTAATTATCCAAATTAGATTTTTTAGTAATATTTTTTTTTAAATTTCTAAATCGTTTTCGTTATCGATTCTCTTGTCGTTATGTTAGAGTGGTGTATTATTTGGGGTTAGTATACAACAACAAAAAACAAAAGTCATTTTTTAAATTGTCGACTATAGAAACCATTAAGCAGTTTTTCAGACCGAATTTTTAAATTGGACTGTACCAAAAATACTACCAGTTGATTCTACATAAAATTTGATGTTTGTGCAAAATTTGAGATAAATGAGAAAATGGTTTTTGGCGAAGATAACATTTTCACTGGGCCACCACTTTTTCTCGCCATGGGCTGATTTTTACCAAAATGTTACCAGGTCGCCATATGACCGTCTATTTTTCGACTAAAATTTGAAGCAACTGGTAAGTAATTTTTAGCTATACCGCGAACAGACAGACGAATTGTTTTTTGTCAGTCGGACCCTGAAACGTGAAGTTCTGAAAAAAATCTCGAGGATGATTTTTCACGATTACAATACTTCCCTTTTACCAGGGAAGTAAACATGAACGAGATATTATTACCCAAAACAATTTTTACACTAGTTCGAAAAATGAACACATAAGTTTATTTTGAGCTAATTAAAATCATTACTTTTTATTAATTAACCGGTAAAGTTTAATTTTCAAAAAAATGAGTGTTCACTCGCTATTTTTAAAACCAACGTTAACTTATAATGTATCTTTGGTAAAGCTATTTTCATTCTGAACACGATATCCTGTAAAAATATATAAAATCTTATTATAAATAAAATATAACCAATAACCCGTTGCAAATTGTAATATTCAAATAAAACATTATATTCCAAATTAAAACGATAAAATAATTTGGTGGGTCTTTTTATAATTAGATCTACATAATCTAGAAATTTTAAGATATGTTAAGTAATTTTTCTTGATTGCTAAACTAACCAATTGGCGACTTGATCTCAAATATTCTAGTGCCAACATATCTTACTTTTCTCAAATAATTATAAGGTGAAAATATGTAGAAATTGCAGCTCATTTTACTATAATTTTTAAATTCTAAAGCTGAACTAAAAAATTATAACCATTCACAATGCTTTCGCAAAATGATCTAAAATCCCCAATCTGATATATTATGTTAAATCACACACATTAGGTCAGATAAATTTAAAACGAATATAGCTCAGTTAAATAAGAAAAAAAAATCCAAACAAAAGTTATTTGATTCGATCTGCTTTTTCATATGCTTATATTTTAATGTATACAGGGTGTCTCAAAAAAGCAAGGCAAGTACCAACTTTGTTTTTTTAAATATAATATACCACATTTTTTTATAATATTTGAATTTTATATTAAATTTGTATATTTTTATACAATATACGATATAAAAACAAAAATTAACGGTTTTCGAAATATGGAAGGTTTTAGAATCACGAAATACTGTCATTTTTCTGATTTAATTGCTTACCTATTTAGCAAACGGGAGATAAAGGTTTGAGCACTTTACCAATGAACTACAAGAGACTTTCTTCGAAAATAATTATCAAGTGCGGATGGGGAGATATGAGACAATCAGCTGGCCTGATAAGAGCCCAGATCTAACCCCACGGATACCTTGATTTTTTGAAATATACAATTTATAGAGAAAGAAATATTATTGAAGGAATTCAGGAAAAATAGTTGAAGAAAATTTAAACGAAAGTCGAGTACAAAGTGACAAAATGTTTTATCTCATTTCATGAAAATTAGCACAAAAATAAAAAATGAGTCAAGACATACATCAGACTTCAAACATCAATCAAGTGGCGGCTATTCGTAGGAAGTAGGTGAAGTGCTACTTCACCAGGTAAAATAAACAAGCAAACATCTAACTATATTTATTATATATCTCTTAAAATTTTAGTTTTTACATTCATTTATTCACCTAATTGTTAAAAAATAAACACCGTTCATCTCGAATAGTTTACTTGACCGTTGGCGGCATGTCTTTTTAAAACTTTCAATCGAACTTTATTATAACAACTATAACAGTGGCGCAAACCGCTTCGACTTTACTGGAGGTGCTATGTTTAGTTTATGATTTTCCTACTATGTTGCCATGACAACGCGTTCGCGATTACGTCGACCGCTTGGAAGAATAATGTTAACCAGCTCTCGGTGAATTTCAGGCGCAGTACACTACACCCACGTGTCGTTCAGTTTGCGGTGGTTATTTACTTTTATTTCCTTTGAGTTCCTTTGCAGTTTGGTTGGTTGTTTTGTGTTATACTTATTTATGGTGTTGTTACAACTTCAAATTCGAAGTTAATAACTGTGATTGTTCAAAACTGGAATAAATTAAAAGACGTCTTTGAATTTATTACAAACTGTGACAAATCTGATGAAAAATCAATCCGCCTTGCGAAAGGATTTTTAGGTGAGATGAACGATTTTGAATTCACGTTTCTGGCATTAGTGTTTAATGACATTTTCTCAATCACGGACATAGTATTTGACGTTCTTCAGAAAAAATAGCTTGACATTCATTTTTGCATATCCAATATAAAACGTTGTCGTGAGGCGCTCTGTAAAAAAGAAATGAACATTTTTTTAATACCATGTTTGATAAAGCAAATTCTATTACAGAAATAAATCATTACAAACCTGAGCTTGCTAAGCTTTCAGCTGAAGAAATTAGGGCTAAGTACAGAACCCTTTTTTATGAAATATTGGACCATATTTTAATGGTAAGATTTCAAGACTGTGAAAAACTAACATTTTCATGTTTGGCATGTTCTGCTAAATTTTCCGAATATAGTTTAAATTTTCCGACTGGCCTGTTTGAAAATTTGTTACAGTTATATGAGGAAATAATCAAAAAATCAACAACTTAAAAATGAGTTTGGTCTTATTTTTGCTAATGAGAGTAATTGGAATATATCGGTGCAAGAGCAAGTGAAAAAAATTAATAAAAATAAATATATTTTTACCGAAGCATATAAATTGTTTTCCCTTATTTTGACAATACCGTCGACAAGTGCTTCAGTGGAAAGAAGTTTTTCTTGCTTCAAATGTGTAAAAAGTTATTTAAGAAATACAATATCTCAAGAAAGACTACTTGGCAATATTTCGGTTCAAAAGGAATTTCTGGAGGAGATTAGGGCAACCCGTCCATCTTATGAGGATATTATAAATAAATTTGCTGCTATGAAGGATAGGATAACTGATTTAGCATACAAAATTTAGGTAAGTCGTAAAAAATTTTCTACCCCCTCCACATATAAAAAAATTGTGGAAAAAAAATTATTGCGATATTTTCTTGCTTCATTTGCACTTCACTTACTTTTTCACCCTCGAGCCGCCACTGATATATATTCTTGAAAATGTGGAAATTTTAAATGTCATTAAGTATTCAACTCCTTATGAATATTGGTATACCCAATAGAAACATTCTTGATTTTCTAAATTTTTTTAAGAAAAATGTGAGTTCAGTTGGGATGAAAACAATATCGCTATTCATTTGGGAGTTTTCTGCATAAATATTCTGAATAATGATACTTACGCTAAAAAACTAATTAAAATTATACATTTGTATGGATTTAGGAACTGACAAATCCGAACCAAAGAAAGAATTATTGCGATATTTTCTTGCTTCATTTGCACTTCACTTACTTTTTCACCCTCGAGCCGCCACTGATACATATTCTTGAAAACGTGGAAATTTTAAATGTCATTAAATATTCAACTCCTTATGAATATTGGTATACCCAATAGAAACATACTTGATTTTCTAAATTTTTTTAAGAAAAATGTGAGTTCAGTTGGGATGAAAACAATATCGCTATTCATTTGGGAGATTTCTGCATAAATATTCTGAATAATGATACTTACGCTAAAAAACTAATTAAAATTATACATTTGTATGGATTTAGGAACTGAAAATCCGAACCAAAGAAAGAATTATTGCGATATTTTCTTGCTTCATTTGCACTTCACTTACTTTTTCACCCTCGAGCCGCCACTGATACATATTCTTGAAAATGTGGAAATTTTAAATGTCATTAAGTATTCAACTCCTTATGAATATTGGTATACCCAATAGAAACATTCTTGATTTTCTAAATTTTTTTAAGAAAAATGTGAGTTCAGTTTGAAAACAATATCGCTATTCATTTGGGAGATTTCTGCATAAATATTCTGAATAATGATACTTACGCTAAAAAACTAATTAAAATTATACCTGACAAATCCGAACCAAAGAAAGAATTATTGCGATATTTTCTTGCTTCATTTGCACTTCACTTACTTTTTCACCCTCGAGCCGCCACTGATACATATTCTTGAAAATGTGGAAATTTTAAATGTCATTAAGTATTCAACTCCTTATGAATATTGGTATACCCAATAGAAACATTCTTGATTTTCTAAATTTTTTTAAGAAAAATGTGAGTTCAATTGGGATGAAAACAATATCTAATAATAATGATACTTACGCCAAAAAACTATTTAAAATTATACATTTGTATGGATTTAGGAACTGACAAATCCGAACCATCATCGATTTAGTTATATCCAGTGATTATACTGTAAATTGTAGTGTAAATATTTTGCCAAAAATTAGTTACCATTGCCCGATTTTTGTAAACATTGAAGACCTTCGGAAAAAATTTAAAATAACAACGAAAAAAAAAATATGTAGATTACCGATTATTAAATATTGAACTTATTTCACGCTGTTGGGCCTACCAGACCACAAATATTAATGAATATTAATGAAACATTTGAAAATATTGAAAATAATGTAAAAACATGTATGGAAAAAGTTGAATAAGAAAATGTTGTAATCGTAAGAAAAGCTCCAACGCCTTGGTTCAATAAAAATATTTCAGATACCAAAAAAATTAGAAATTCGAACAATGAAATATATATCTTAACGAATTCAATCAATGATTCAAATGAATACAAGAATGCAAGGAATTACATAGTTAGCCATTAAGAACAGAGAAATCTATTTATTATAGAAACAAAATTGCCAGTAACAAGGGTAATGGCAAGAAAATGTGGAATGAAATCGTTGGTTATACGAGAAACCAAAAAACCTTTGTCTGAAATTATATTTGATGATGGAAAAGAAGTGAATTCTTCAAAAACTGCTAAAAAACTACGATGAATTGCGACCAGTCAATTTATTATGGGATGTACAAAAATTGTTGTAGTATATGAATATTTTGCAAATTTATAGACGAAAATAAAATTTTTGTATCTCACCAATCTGGTTCCCGAAAACAACATTCACCAGAGACTGCTGTCTAATATGTTAAAAAAATGTGGAAGAGAGGAATAGAAGAAAATGAATTTTTTAATAGCCCTATTTTTGGACTTTAACCATGTTTATGACGTAAATTGTATCAACACGGGATAAGGGGTACTGTATTTAGTTGGTTTCAAATTTATTTAAATGGCAGGTATAAAAAAATAAGTTTTGTAATATTATATTCCTCTGCGAAATTAAATAATATTGGACTTCGGCAAGATAGTATTTTGGGCCCACTATTTTTTATTTTATATGTAAATGATACAGACAAAGTCTTAAAAAATTATCATATTTAGCTATTTGCAGACGACACATTGGCTGAAATTAAATAAATTAAAATTAAATACAACAAAAACAAAATGAATGGTTTTAAGAAAACATTTTTCTGTTGATGATTCTGACATGACTTGAATATCACAATAGATAATAAAAATAGTACATTTTTTCAAAAAATTGGTGGAAAATTGGTTATATAAAACGCATTATTCCTTATTCTAAAAAGATTATATATAATACTGTTGTTTGTCCACACTTTTTTACTGTTCTTCTATTTTATATTTGGCTAATGAAGATGTTTTTGATCGCCTACAAATTGCTGATTTCAACACTAACAAAAATTAATTTCGATCCAACAATCGTTGTGCTGTTGAATAAAAATAAACGCTCTTGTGTTTAAATATAATTAGTCTGCAACAATAAAACTGACATTATATTATGAGGCTAAATTTTAAAAAATGCGAAGTAAAAATAAAAAATTTCATAATATTACGTATGGATTAGTATATTTACAATAATTTAATTAAACTACCCTAAATATACGCAATTTGCTCTCCAAGAGAATTTCTGAACAACTGTTAAACTATTTTAAAATTAATATACACGCATTAAAAATTTTAAAATAAGCACTATCTGATCCTTTCTAGCGTTTTCGCGGGCTTTTAATACTCATAGATATTAGGTTAGGTTAGGATAGTTGTGTGCACGCCTGCTAAGGATTCTGAATCGGAGATCGGGATCGGAAACAAAACCAGGACCAGGAATCTGAACATATACATGGAATAAGTGTCCAATATTTTACAGGACAATTCCTCAAGTATTATTAAGATAAAAAGTTCATATAAAGATGTGTCAAGAGTGCTTGGTTTTCAAGATACAGGGTGTTAAAGTTTTAATATTTCTAATTTACTATTTAGCAACCGTGTACATTTCTAAAGATAATTTATTTAATTTTGGCACACTCTATAGGGTGAACAATGTCTACGAAATTAAGTGTAAAATCTACAGCATGTTGCTTTTTTTCCGGTCGTCACCCAACCACACAAATAATTTTTTTGATTGCGTGGCATTGCAACGCATGCCGGGTATCTCCTAGTAACATGTAAAATATATTCTTAAAGAAATAGTGTTATTATATTATTCTATATTTTAGTGCGCAAATAGTAATGCTTAAAAGGAACTATTTCAATGTTTAACAAATTAATATATTTTGCCTAACTTTGTATTATAACGTAACATTAAATTTTAATCATTTCAAATACCTACTTTTATTTATAGAGGGGTTCATCATATTTTAAGGCGCAAAATTTATTTTGGAAAATTGTGAAATTCACAATTATCAAACAAGACTCTATCTAAATTTTGTTTGTGAAAATATTACATACAATGTATATATATATATATATATATATATATATATATATATATATATATATATATATATATATATATATATATATATATATATATATATATATATATATATATATATATATATATATATATATATATATATATAAAATAAAAACTTCATTTAAAAAATTAGATTATAATATATGTAAGTTGTAGCATTTTGTGTTAAACAAATATTTAACTAACTAACTAACAAACCCTATAAACTATAATTTAATTTATTTTTTTTATTTAGTTATTAATATAATTAAGTATTATTATTTATATTTCATAACATAATTTACGGAGTCTACCAAGAATAAATTATACCCTTTATTATTTTCCTCTATAAAAAGGTTTTATTCAAGGAATTGAAATTTTAGCGAATATTTAAACATTTTATTAGGTAATCCATAATGGATGCATACAAAAATTTTACCGATCATTTCAAATACCTACTTTTATTTATAGGGGGTCCATCATATTTTAAGGTGCAAAATTTATTTTGGAAAATTGGAAAATTGTGAAATCTCTATGAGGTGATGATCAATATTTTGTTTGTGAAAACTAATTTTTCATAATGGTTTTATTCAATTTAACCATTTGCCAATATTATATATATATATATATATATATATATATATATATATATATATATATATATATATATATATATATATATATATATATATATATATATTAAAACAAAAACTTCACTTAAAAAAATTAGATTATAATATATGTAAGTTGTAGCATTTTGTGCTAAATAAATATTTAACTAACTAACTAACAAACCCTATAAACTATAATTTAATTTAATTTTTTTATTTAGTTATTAATATAATTAAGTATTATTATTTATATTTCATAACATAATTTACGGAGTCTACAAATAATAAATTATGCCCTTTATTATTTTCCTCTATAAAAAGGTTTTATTCCAGGAACTGAAATTTTACCGAATATTTAAACATTTTATTAGGTAATCCATAATGGATGCATACAAAAATTTTACCCATTTATCCCTATATCACAATTAATTTCTGTCCAAATTTTAAAATTCGTTCGATAAGTTTCTTAATAATATTTTTTTTTATATGCTATGCCGCGTAAAGGGGACGAACGAGGTCCAGAGTCCAGTCCTAAAACGCAAATATCTGCAAACATTTCTTCACCATTGCAATACTTCCCTCTTACGATGGAAGTAACAAAATATATTCCGATTTTACGAAGATTTATAAACATTTTTTTATAAAATTATATCCCATTCAATTGTTTAGGTAAATTGACGTTTACAAATTGAAATTTTGAGATTTTGAGACATACTGTGTGACCCTGAAAATGCAGCATCTTCATTTTTCCTATAAGGCGCAATACAAACTAATGTGTGTTAATGGTAACAAACAAAGAATTGAGCTACAAGTGTGTTGCAAATGGAATACGATATCGAAACTGTTAGGCTTGACAGGCAAATCAGAAATTTTGATTAAAGTATTAAATGTCAAGTAAATGGAATAATTAAAAAAAATCGCATCACCCTGTATGTATGACCAGTTCATGGAAGCCGAGGGGGGCTTACCCCCGTGGAGAATGCAAATATTGTATATTATATATATTTTATGGTAAAAACTTTGGTTTTGCCCCCCTCCTGGACAAAATCGGATCTTCTTCCAGACGCTTTTGGGGTTATATTTATACAAGTTACCAGTTACCAGTTATTTTTGAACATTGTTGCTTGCTCTTGAAATGGTTCTGCGAACGCCCATGTTCTAGTTGCAACACACTACATATTCTTTATTGACCTTCTGTTTTTTTAATCACTTTAAATTCTTCCTTTTTAATCAGGAATATATTGTTTTGCATCTTATGGGAAAAATCAAAGGGTTGCACTTTCAATGTGTATACACTTACAGTGTATGTATAATAAAATCTAAGCGGCTTAAAGGAAAACAAAATACACATTTTTATTTTAGTTTTTTTTATGGCTATTCTTCTGGTATTAGCTTTCTGTCTAACCAAATGTTATATACTTTCATAAGTATTTCCACGAGATAGAACATAAAAAAATTAGCAAAAAATGCGCAATTTATTTATGTCAAACCGTTCAGCATTACAATTTCACTTTTTCAATTTAAGTATCTCGAAAAGAGTTGATTTTGGTAAATGGTAGGATTAATATTGGTAAAGAAGTTAACATTGCTGTAAAATAACTTAGTCTATTTTCGATATTTACAAAAGTGTACAAGAATCACATATGTATCTGCAATTTAAAATCGCCTTTGTGGTTGCTCAGGTTGTTGAGGATGAGCAGCGATGAATTGTAAAGCCTTCAGGATGGCCTCTGGGATGGGTGGTGAGGTGGGGAGAGCATTTCCGGTTGGTTGGTATCCATTTTCATCAGCTACGTAACTGATTTGAATTTGTTGATTATCTGGTGTCAAGAACTGGAACTCGCCAGTAACAGATTTAATTGCTTGCTCTGGACCCTGAGGTTGAATATTCCCTTGTTCCTGGGCGGAAATACCGTTGTCCGTTTCATATCTGAGAGAAAAATAATAAATAAATTAACGATAGTTCTAAAAACGCATCTCAAACTTATTTAAGAACATTTTTATTGTTTAATTACTTACGCGTATCGGTAACTGCCTTCAGGTGAAATGTCAGATTCAGATCGAACAATTTGAGCTAGTTTTGGATCTCCGCCTGCAGGAAGTGCAAAAGAGGTGGCCAAGACGGCGAAGAATACAACCTGAAACGTGATTTAATTTAATATTTATTTAAAGACAGAATATCTTCAAAAATGAAATAGATAAATAAACCACTTAGAAAGCGTGTCCACTCTGTAATATAAAAGATGAGACAGCAGTTAACATTTAAATGAAATCCTAAAGGTAATTAAGATTGTTGCCATTTACGTAATGCTTTTTGAAGAATATTCATTTTTAATTAAAAAAATAACCTACATAATTAACCCATTCACCTTTTTAGAAGAACTAAAGGATTATTGGTATTATAGTAAGAAAATTGCATCATGAACTGCGCGCAAATCATTTATATATAATGTAGAAACATGTGTGTCGAACAAATCTTAACTATTAGAAAGCGAAAAATTCTAATTTGTAGTAAGCTATCTTTAGTCTGTGTAGTTCATTTATTTTGTATGTATTTTTTTTGTACAGAATATCAAAATATAATAAATAAACTTATACAGAAATAAAAAAATAGTTTGTCAAAAAATATTAGAAATTCAACTTTCTGTTTGTTACTTTCTTGTGGAGAGCAACATTAAGTAAACTGTATAAGACCATAAGTATTCGCTAAAAAATATGAATGTCTTTTTTAATTTTAATGTCACATAACATAAGCTTAAACTGTAAAACTTTAATTTACAACAGTCCATAAAAAACACGGTCATAGTTCAATAAAAAAAAGTAATATAATTTATGTTAGGTATATGTAAATAGGCGCCAAAAAGTTTAATACCGTGCGCGGTCACGTAAAGCCCAACCCCTGTACAGTACAGAGCTCGGTGTACTCTGACCAAAGCCAGAATTATAGACGGAAGTGAAAAAAAATTACAATCGATTAAAAAAAAATATCACGGTACATAAATCACGAATCGCACTAAAATGAAATGTATTTTTATTGACACAGTGATTCCTGTTATAATACTATTAATTAGCATAAGTATGAAATTATTATCAGAATTTATAATAGACATGTGGTAAATAAAGATTTATTTAAGGGCAGTTCTAAGACAATGCGTCGTGCATGGATTCCCTGTACGGCTCATTCTTTGAACCTAGTCGGAAAAGCCGCTGCGAAATGTTGCCCTGCTTATGTAGCGTAGCTTTCTTTAACTTTTTAGAAGAATTATATGTTTATTTTACTACAACCAATATTTATAACGGCGTTGGCTCAAAGGCTCTCTGCATATGGAATCAATTGCTCTCGGTTTGCTTTTTACGAATATTAGAACAAATGAACCCCACAGAGATAAAAACTAGTGCAATTCAATTTGCAGAATTTACAAAAATGTTTAAAGATGAAAGCCGTTTTAAAGACGGACCCAGCGCGAAATTAAGTGAAGAACATTTTATATAAAGACAGTTAATAGAGCGACAAGTGAAGGATACATTTCCAAATATAGAGATAGCTTTTCGAATTTATCTCGGTGATCAATCGTAGTAGTGTGAATGTCAATGTGAGTCACCAATAGAAACCCCATTAGTCTAGCGAAGGAGTCGGATATTCACCCCAATACAAAATATGGTGGTTGCCCTTAAAAAGGTGTCGTCATTTTTTGAAACAAAACATAACATAAAATGTATGTATATAAAATGCAAACTTTTCAAAACAGAAAAAAATAAAACATGAAAAAATACTATTCCGATAATATTAAAGCATAACATACTTTTACTCGAGACATTTTTTCTAAGTTGGTTAATTACTCGGCTAAATGGATGTTGAAAAGTCGACGCGTTTTGAGTTATTCCGGTATCCGCTTAATTAAATCACCCGCTTATTTCTATTCTGACTTTGCTGCATTTTATCTTAAAAAAAAAGAAACGAATATCTATGATTTTCAGAATCCCTTTGTTCCAAAGACATTTCAATTAGCTATCCTAAAATAAATCTGGCATTCGAAATTAAATGGTTTCGCAATTTTGTGTTATATGTGGGATATGTAGCTACATTACTTATCATATCCGAACTGGGCTTTCATCCTGAATTTTAATGGGCATTTAATTATGTGTTGCCTTTTGATTTGATTTTTAATGTAAGAATCAGTCAGTCTTTTATTATTAGAGATTTGAAGACAGTTAAAAAATGTTTCGAAAAAATTAGGAAAACTATACGAATAATTCATTAACAAGATGAGTAAACATTTTAGTACTCTTATAAGTAAACACAATTTAGAGAAACCTACAATTTATACAATTTACAAAATAAGAATAGCAATTTTATTACATGATCCTAATCTCATAACGGATGCGTCTGTTTTTTTTCTATTTTTAAATACACTCACTTTCCACTTACGGTATCTTCCTTTACCAGCCTTGACTTGACTGGGTCAAACCCATACCCACACCCACAATACCTCATTGTTCAGTGGTCATAAAAAATGACCAATGCCATTAATACATAGGTATATTAAACAAAAAGTGAAATGGCAAATTCGTGCCGGTACATCATTCGTTTTGGATTTAAAATTATTAGGTTCGGGAAGCTTGATATTTGCGGAATAATGAGATAACGGTTGATATAATCTTGACAAGCGGAAGTTCTTAAAGAATCATGCTGCCTATTTAAATTCGAAATGCAGAATATAATAATACTGCAGCAAAAAATACTCAAAAATTTCAGTTGCGAGTCAGAAATGAAAGCAAGATCTCTGATCTGCCAGTTCTTAAACTACATATTCTACTTAAAATAATAGTGTGTGTTTTTAGTTTTTTAAACTTTAAATTCTGTACTTCCAGATCCAAATATAATATTCATCAGATGACTTGAAAATCCAATAACTAGCGCAATCTATAAAAACACAAGCACAAACAAAGCACTTCTGGACGTTGTTGTATATCCATATATTCAATGTTATTTAAATATAATTTAGTGATCTCAGTTAAAAAATCCTTTAACAGTTAATTATAAATTGCAGGTTTTTAAGAAGCTGATATTGTTAATCATTTTACAAAGAATGTACATAACCTACCAATAAATTAGTTAAAGAAGTATTTTATTATCAACTATGTTTTATTGCAAAAATCATTGAAAAGCCACTTATGGGTATAAGAAGATTAAAAAGTCAGTTATTAACAATTAAAGTAGAGTTTGGTGAAGTAATCAGACGTTATCAGCACGTGTTCAAGTGAACAGTTGTCAGTTTTAGTTAAATGCTATTTTGTCCAATAAATACATGTAAAATAAATAATATTTGATTTTTAGTCGTTTCTTCCGATAAATTAGAAAATGTCTCCTAATTTACAGCCATTTATTTAATATATTATAGAAATCTATCTTTAAACTTGCTTTATGAGAAATATACATAACAAATTGTAACACAAAATATTTCATTTTTTTCACCCTCAAACTTGGTTTATGTTGGAAATATTCAAGAAAAGTTGAATAGAAGAGATACTTTTAAAAGCTTTATATTCACTGCAAATGCAAAACATTATAGAGTATTCCATATGAAAATTAACATTTTCAACAAATTTCATTTTCAGAAAGAAACACAGTTTTTAAGAGGTTTTAACATTTAAAAACATATTTTCGGACTTCGTAGAGTAGTATTTTATGTTTCTAAAATTTTATTTCTCACTGTTGACTTAATTGATATTTGCCAGCGTTTAAACCAATATTTTTAATTCTATTTTTCACACACACAAAAAAATCAATTGTTTATGTAATGTTAATGACACAAATTTGCACATCTGAATAAAGTTGTATCGGACCACATAAACATGAATAAAACTTTTTGAAGGATTATAGTGTTTAATACCTTATTTATTTATTTTTTAGGATACCGATACATGATCAAATTTTTCATTTCAATTTAATATTTTATTAACTAGTTTTAGATATAAAAATATAAACAAGAATTTGGAATGCAACCATTTAAGCACTAAAACATATATTTCGACTTAATTAGATGTATGCATTAGATTAATTAATAAAACATTTTACTAAAACAGTATAAAGTGCCGCTTATGACCACACATCATTAAGTCACTTTGTAAAACATGATAATGATACGTGAATTACTTAAAATGTTACTTACCAATTTCATCATTTTGTTGTTTAATCTCGCTATTCAGCACAGATGAATGTGATAATTTACTGATTCCCATTTGGTATTTATACGAAGATGATTCCCCCTTGTAAAAGATTAGAAACATCAAAAAAGAGCATACACATAGCTTTTGGATGCAAATTTGTTTTATGCAACAGTGGTTCTAAGCAGTGGTGTAGGGGATACCCACTGATAGTCATGTTCACACCCACGTAATTAATATATCAATTCGTTAAGATATTATAGTAGCTTCTGAGAATTTTAATTATCAGTTAAGATGTAAATTTTATTAACTCTTTAAAATATAGGCGAGTAAAATTTGCCTATTCTTTCAGTGCTTGCAAAAAGATTTTGCTAATCTGATGTTATGTTAATTTTCGTTTAAAATTTAATCTGTGGCTTATATCAAGTCCAAGTCAATGACTTAATATAAAAAACTTGTCTTATTTGGATTATTTGCAAATAATAAAATGTTACTTTTGTTAGTATTCTATATAAATTAACAAAAAGTGGTCTACTTCAAATGTTTATAACATAGAAAGAATGAATGATTGAGAAACAGTTTTCTGTATTTTATAAGATTACTTTTGATGTTTATGTTGCAAAACAATATACTCAAACTTTCAGTTTTTCATTAGAAAAACTAATGTTGCAAATTTTTAATTTGTGTTAATTTAAAAAAATATCTTTTTCGAAAAAAAAACATACATTTTTTGTTCCAGATTTATTACGTTATTTAAAAGTTTGGAAGTGGAACGAAAAGAAAAAATTAGGACATTTTTGCTTGGATTTAATCAATAATCGGTTGAAGTGTGTACAAGTGTTGAAGAAGATAATTAAAGGATTATGTCTATCGCTCAAATATATCCAGCGTTGCCTTATTCCTAGTTAACTTATTAATATATCACAAATTTATGAACAATTATAGAAGATTTGGAATTGGAGCCTGTATCAGCAATTGGAGTGAAATTATATTGACAGTTGCCACCTACCCTACTGGAGCGGATGTTAAAGTATGATAAGACTCTTGATTGATGTTAGGAAAGAGATCTATGAAATTGTAAATGAAAATGATAAAAAAAACAATATGAGAAAGTGTTTAAGTGAATTTAAAGCACTACTACGAAAAAAAAAAGAAATGCATGTCAATGATTCCATTTTGATGGTTTAAGACTATTCTAATAAAAATTTTCATCTTGAAACGTAAATTGTAATATCAACATCTTTAAGGTTTTTAACTATAATAGAAAAAATATTAGCTTTGTGGTGGTTGTATTTCATCTTCCACACTTATGATTTTCTGAACGTCTTTTACAAATTTCGCTAAAGTGAATATCAAAGGGAGTTTGTACAGGGTGGTCTAAAATAAGTCGCTCAATCCTCTTATCTGGAGAACCATAATCGATCGATCTGTTTCTTTTGAAATGTTTATTTATTTTGTTTTTATTTATACAGAGTTTCTTTTTCCTGGGCTGATATCAACTTTCTTATTTTATCACATGACACTCTATGTATCATTACAGATTTTGTTTAATTATAAGACACAAATATAAATATTTACTCATTAACAAAATATAGATAATTCTTTCAATTCACCATTTTGGTCTTCCCTACCCACCTCTTAATAAAAATATATGAATGAGAATCAGTAAATGATGGAACTGAATTTTGTAACTAGCTGCGTGTCAAAAAATTTTAAACTTGTCTTTTGTGGTCACATATTTAAATTTAGATATCTCAACCTTATTCAGTGGCTTTCTCGACATTAGTCATTGTATAACATGTACTAAATCTGATTTACAAATATCTAAACATGTACGAGGTATATAAAAAAATATTAATATATTAACACCCAAAATCACGAAAACGAAGCGTTTGTAAACCCCGATTTACATAAAAAAAAAAATCGGTAAATTTCCTTACTCGGAACTTCCCTCGTTATGATTTTTTCCATTTGTTAGTCGTTTTTAAACTGACACATACCGCCATTTTGCTACGTCATGTTGAGTTGATCAGCAGATATTTCCTAGCGCCAAATAATACACCACTCTAACAACAAGATCGTTAAAACCATTAGGTAAAGACTGATAATACGGGTTTCATGCAGGATATAGGATCTATGTGTCCTGACGATGCAACAATTAAGTTCCGAAACGTCGACAATTTAAAAAAAGACTGGTTTCCCTTTACTGAAACTTATTCCCAGATAAAATATATATATATATATATATATATATATATATATATATATATATATAGTTTTTTGTTTTTTTTTGTCGAAAGCCACCCTTAGTCACACTATAATGTCATAATACATTAATATTACGTAAACTACTTTTGGTAAATAAAATGTTCAGTTTTGACAAAAAACACATATTTAAACACACAAATTTAAATCATATCTACCCATTAAATACTCAAATTTGTGGTACGCACCTTGGATAAGCAATTTACATGTATTGTAAATGATATTAGACTGATCAGGTTTGGAGGGTTTCGGTTATCATTTTTTGTTTTGGTAATAAAAACTGTAGAATTTATCTGATGCTTAGCTAGCTAGAAACCAATAATATTTTTATAGATATATAGAGGCAAATTTACTTTTTGTTTAAAATGTATACAGAGAAAAGAAGATTTTTGAATTTGAAATGCTCTCTGATTATTTAATTAGGTTGAAATATATTTGACTTAAACCACAAATATCCTTTTTATCATTAACTGCTTCATTCCCCTTTTTTTTCTACCATTTCTTTAAATGTTAATTTACGATAATTCCTCTCTTGTGCTAAAATATCGGTTACACTGAAATTGAACTCATGTTTTGTTGTTTGTTCATGCTTGTGAAGAGCAGTAGAGTCATTTCAATTTCGCTGATAAGTTATTTGTGTAAGGTAGTGCCACGTACTTTGGATTTTTGAGGGTGAGTTAATAATATTACCACACTATTTTTTTGGTTATTTGAATGGTTAGAATTAAAATTTAGATATCGGACTGAGTTTTTTTGGTATACCATTTAGTTTTTAAGTAGTTATGTGCAAAATTTCTAATTAACTTTAAATCTAAAAAATTAAGTTCATTATTTTCTTCAATTTCCATTGTGAATTGTAATATAGGGTGGAAATTATTAAAAGCATTTAGTAGTTTATTTATTTTATCATCAGGAATAACAGTTAAACAATCATCATCGAACCTTTTGAAAAAATGATTTTAAAACCCATTTTCTCCGTAACATTTTCTTCCAGATAATCCAAGTTGTGCTGTTGTAGAAGAAATTGGAGAACATTTATCTGTTGATAGATTTTTTCTTCATATTAAAAATAAGTGATGTTTATAGCCTCTATAAAATCTTTTAACTCGAGTTTTTATAGTCTTTCCCATCCCTTTGTGATTATTTGAGGAACTAATTCTTTTCTCATTCGTCATCAAGCGATACAAGCTTGTAATTATTTGGAATATTAATTGTATCAATAAATTGTTTACAAGTAAAAGAATCTTTTTGGAAATAGTTATTTTTTCCGCAATTTTTTGACAAGCAATCCGATAAATAAAGTTTGTAAAATGGAGAAAGTAGACAAGAAACAATTGGTCTCAGTGGTCTTCCTGTTTTATGTAGTTTACGTGAACCATAAATTTTAGGGGCAACAACATTATGTAATAATATGTATCGTTAAGATTTTAGCTACATTTTCTTGATAAGTTTTTTGCTTAATAATTTTTTATGAATGTATTATTTTTGTTTTGAAATATAGTTGTTACAATCATCGTTTTATTTTCATAATCATTTGAATTCATTACGACTCTTTTATTATATAAATATACTTTAACAAGTGTTTTGTTTTTGTAATTTGTTTTTGGATTTTAGTTTTTTTGATATTTTTGTGACTAATTTTCATTTTGTTATTTGTGACAACCTTTACTTCACATAATTTCATTTGGTTTATCGTGAATGATACTTTCAACACTGGCGATATAATCAGTAATAGGTAACTTACTTTTTTCATTTCTTATTGGCATAGAGAAATTGGGATCTAAAGTAAGAATTTCAGCCACATGTCAAAACTAAACATCTTATTCACCAAACGTAGTTTACGTAATATTATTATGACATTATAGTATCACTAAAGATGTGCCCTGGACAAAAAAACAAAAAATATAAAAAAGATATGTTTTAGATTGAATATTATTAATATGACAATTAGAAATTTGTAAACCTTTTAATGTTCCTAGTATGTATATAATGTTTGTGTCTTTGTATATATTTTTCCTTTGTTTTTTGTTTTAGTGAAAAAAAATACTTCTTAGACATCAAACAAACCTCAATAGAGTTTTGAGAAAGCTAAGCACAATGAGCGAAACGTTGATGACTTGATATGAAAAATTGTGTTTTACTATTAACCTAGACCCAAAAAAATAAGATATATATATATATATATATATATATATATATATATATGTTGATTTTTAGTCCTTCACGGATGGAAAAATACAATGTGTTTTCATTCTGTCTCTACTCGGGCGCGAGAAAGAAAGCTTCGAAAATGCCAAATGTGATTTTGGCGAAACGTCAGCAAAACTGTTCTTTTCAGAACGACAGTATTGAACGGATGTACACCCGGAATGAAAACACATAATATATATATATATATATATATATATATATATATATTTTACTTCAATTTTCTTGGGTTTAGGTTTATGTAAAAATAAAAACGCCTTCTTCCAACTTTGTTTTTTCTATTTTACGTTTCGCCTAACATAGTAGGCTTTTTCAAAAATGTACAAGATTATCATACTATCTAAAACAATAGAATCAGGACATTAATACACAATTATAAATATGGGACATTACGTTATTTTTTTTATATATATATATATATATATAAATCGCTTCGACAATGTATATTGGACAAAAATTAGTACAAAAATAAATAAAACAGAAATTCACTTTGGTTACATACCTCGATCGATTTTAGGTAGGCTTCATTCATCTGGATGTTATTGTATGAATAACTCAGTTAAGAAGTTTTTTTAATTTATTGGTTTTACTTGTTGTTTTATGGTATAGAAAAAGTGTTAAAATATATATACATAGGCAGACGAGAATGATACAGTGTGATATTTTTACTTTTAAGTTAATATTATAATATACTTGACTTAAATTATGGATGTCTTGTTTGTCGTTAACAGAAAATTTTTCTTTTTTGATGTGTATCATTTCCTTTATTTGTAGCTTGCGGTAATTGGGTTCTTGCGTTAAGATTTTCGTATCAGAAAAGTTAAATTCATGTCTTTCATTCTTTTCATGTTTGTGTAGAGCGGTTGAAGCATTTTTAGTGTATTTATGCCCATTCAGTCTGCTATCTAAGTACTGGGTGGTCATTCCTATATATTTTTTTGGGCAGTTTAGGCAGGGTATTGAGTAAACGATGTTGGACCTGTTTTTATTGAGTACTTTCCTTTTTAAAGGAGTAAAAAGATGGGATAAACGATTGTGGGATTTATGGCAAACAATGATGTCTTGCTTTGCTAAAATATACTTAAGTTTTTCTGATAATCCATTTGTGTATGGCATTGCAACGTAGGTTTTATTGTCATTAGTTTGTATTTTTTCGCTTCTTTTCTTGTTGTATAGTCGAAAAACTCGTTGTTTAATGATTTTATTAGAATGTTTTTCAGGGAAGCCATTGTCTTTTAGAATTGTTCTTACTTTATTTAATGTTTCAGAGCGATACTCCGGTGACGTTAAAGTGAGAGCTCTGTCGGTAAGGCCTATAATGACGCTATTCTTTTGATTTTTCGGTTGGTTTGAATTGAAATTTAAATATCGACCAGACCATGTATCTTTAGTATACCACTTGGTCTTAAGGGTGCCTTTTTTACTGTCTCGAATAATAGAAAGATCTAAGAAGTTAATTGTATTGCTGTTTTCGACTTCGGCAGTAAATTGAAGTTTGTGATGAAAACTGTTAAAAGTGTTTAAAACGTTATTAATCTCATTTTCTGGAATTGCCATCAGACAATCATCGACATATCTTTTAAAAAATACGATTGGTGACCCTATATTTGACAGAACTTTCTCTTCTAAGTATTCCATGACTAGTTGGGCAACTGTTGAGGAAATTGGGGAGCCCATGGCGCATCCATCCAGTTGTAGAAAAAATTGGTCATGAAATTGGAAATAATTGTTCGTTAACGTAAGATTTATTGCTTTTACGAAATATTCAAGACTAAGGGATATATATATATATATTTAATCTTATATTTATATCTGGAAACCTCATTTTCTTGGGCCTAGGTTAATAGTAAAATACAATGTTTCATATTTAATATCATATAGGGTTAAAGCTAACGAAGGTAAAGAAGAGCAAAAGTGGTTTATCTATCAAGTTATCAAACTTCGTTTTCTGTTATCCATTCAAGTTATTTTCCGAAGATATGGTGATTAGAAAAATATATTAAGTAAAATTTATCTAGGTATGTGCAACAGTTCGATTGTCTAGCACAAGCATTATAGATAAATAAAAGGTATTCTAAAATAATGTAAATATTGCCGGCAAGTTCTTTAAAAAATAGTACTAACAAGCAAACGAATGAAGATCTAAATAGTAGACACAGAGGAAACTACTTGAACTACGCGAAAAACGCTTCAAGGTTATTTAAAAAAATAAATTTAGCCGCCATGCATGTGGATGGATGCAATGGATTTTACTAAATTTATAAGAAAGATTTATAAAAGCAACTACAAACAAAATACCAATTCAATTTAACGTTTTATATCAGGACACTAATAAAACTACTATTTAAAAAAGTGACCTAGTGGAAATATTGAAACCTACGTTTCCAAAACTACTAACGTTATTAGGTTTGATTTTTAATATCCGTATACCTAATTCCATCGACAAAAGATTAGTCTCTGCAATAGAGATAATGAAAAATAATTGAAGGACTAAGTTAAGACAAAATAGACGCACTCCCTATTCTTTACATGAAAAACCAGAAAATGTAACACAAAAAACCTTTAATCTATTACCTATAAGAGTACCGTGATTGATTGACTGGGTGCACTAACAAGGGATTTTACAAAATTCCATCCGTAAAGGGGTGAAAATGGGTGGTAAAGTTCGTATGAAAAAAAATGAATTACGATGATGAAACTTTGTAAATAAAGTCTTCAAACATGTGTTTCATTATTTTTAAAAATTCATCTTCTAAGGGGGTGAACGTAACAAAATAATACCGTCACTAAATGACAGCTACCGCACACCCTAAGCCCGTAGTCCTAGAGGTTTGAAATTTGCAGGAAATATTCCTTGAGTATTGAGGGATTTTACGAAATTCCATCCGCAAGGGGGTGGAAAGGGGTGGTAAAATTTGTATAAAGATAAAAAATTTAAGTTACAGTGATGAAACTTTGTAAATATAGTATTCGAAAGAAATAACGTCTTTCATTATTCTTGAAAATTCATTTTCTAAGGGGAATCAACAGGGGTGGCAAAGTTTTCCTGGAGAAACATTAATTTTGTGATATCACTCTGAAATTTTGCAAGCGTATGTAATTCGAATGATAATACATTAATATGATACCAAACTGATCATGACAAAAGTATGTTTGGTAGTTTTTTAAACTATAACTAATTTCTCTTTAATTATAGCCACTTATCGGATTTACTTCTTACTTGCAAAAGCAGACATTGCGTTTAATTGCACATTAGTGCCTTTCTAATCAAAATTCCCGATTGGATCACGTGACGTATTGGCCAATATACCGAAATACTGGCAACGTTTTTATTTGGTATTATTTATTTGTATACTATACGTTTTAATGATGATGATGATTGACAAACCTGCTTTTTTAAAACACAATATTATTTTTATTAACTCATCTACCAGTATGAAGTCGCAGGCAAAAGCTAGTACCTATATAATACATTTGGTCGTTGTTTTTGTTTAGGAGTAGAACATTATTGTTAGCATTTCTCAATTATTTAAATAGCTTTACGTTTATTCAATACATATGTTTCTTTTTTTCTTTTATTTCTTTTAAGTTCCGTTGTATATGCATTAAAGTCTTAACTACAATCTTGAGTCTTATTTCTTACAATTTTAAATCTACTCCAATCCTGGCAAGGAAGTGGATGACTCTGCAATCAAAATCTTCTATTGGGTGACATGACGTATTAGTCAATCATAACTTACCTTGCGACCGTTCAGTTTCCAGTCCGCCCGTATGAGCCACTTCTAATATATACAAGACGCATATTTTTGTATGTAGTTGTGTTTTAAAAATCGGCTTTGGTCTTGCCCTAGTTAGGTTTTCTGAGGTGTTGTAAAAATGTGTATCCATAATACAACAAGGAGCCAGACTTTCGTAGTTTTTTTTTAACAAAACCTATACTGACCCTCAAAAATATTTCAGAAAATAAATTATTCGTTTTACCGTCCCTCCTACTAGTTATAATAAAACGCGAAACTTGGGAAAAGTTAAATACGCTATACTATTAGCCGCGCGCGGCGGTTCGAACTGTCTCGTTGCGTTCCTTAGGCATAATGAAATACGCTATATTAAGCTAGGCTGCGCAGTCCGAATTGCCCTGATTACCTTAAAGCTTGACGAAAGTACCCGAAGATTTCACAGCTACCGAGCGGCAGCCGAACGTGATAGCAAATGGAATATGAAATCGCGATTTCGGTGATCAGCCAGTCTCTTCTCATAATTTGATCGATCGGTCGCGGCAACACGTTGGCATGCGGAAATTCAGTTGTTCAGAGGCCGAGCGGTCGAGATTCAAACTTGATATTGTTTCGGACGTTTTTAATCGATGAAAATTGATTTATATACTGTTTTTTGTTATATTTTTTTATTTTTATGAATCATGTGTGAGTTGGAAATACACAAGAAATAAAATATTGGTAGTGACTAGTGCAAAAAAATAAATAACTAAAAAGTGGTTACGAACTTAATTTTGCAAAAATAACCAATTTCAAGTTGGTCTATGATTGAGTTGTGAATGTAGATGAAATAAAATGTCGTTAGTTCAAAAAATTAAACAACTAAAGAGTGCTAACGAACTTAATTTTGAGAAAATAACCGAATTCAAGCTAAGTGGTCGCAATTTGCCCGAACTTAGTATACGACAAACTAGTAAAGACAAAAATAAAGAGGTTCATCGAAACTTTCGCAAAAGTATGTACAGTTTAGCTAACTGGATATGTGGTTGTGAAGTCTCTAACTCATTTTACTGTTATGTTTGTTGGTTATTTTCTAAGGACTCGTCGGACTCATTATGGTGCAAAACATTTGAAGAAGAAAATTTTAATGAAAATGTATCCAAAAATCGTTATATTTTAAACAAAATTATAGATTGTGTAAAATTTTGTGGGGCTTTCGAGCTGGCCATGGCCATGATGAAACGGCTTTGTCTGAAAATCCAGGGGTTTTTCGAGGGCTTATAAATTTTGTTAAGGAGTTGGGCCAAGATAGACTATCCGCTTTAGCAATGTTAAGTATCGAAAAATCGTTTATAAAAGGAATTTGCGTGCAATTTTAACCAACGTGTCATTCAGCATTTTTCCAATTCTAAAGAACAAGGAGTAGACCTGTACTTCAAGAGAATTTAAAGCTCAATTTAAAGATAAGATATTTATTTTTATTTTAAGTATGCCTATTTTTAAATTTGTTTTTGACCTCCCAATATAATTCACCACGAGCCGCCACTGATACTGTTAGGCGGATTCCTGCAATTAAATGCTCGTCACCAACTAGGTAATACAACTCTAGAAAACCATTTCGCGTCAAATGAAACACATTTTTTCCCCCCACTATCGAAATATGGGATAGACGCGGCCGCTCACGTCAGTGGCGTAGCTACAAATTTTAGACCTCTGCGCGGTTTTCGGTAAAGGGCCTGCTCTCACAAGAGAAAAATAACTGATGAGAAAAAAAGGTCATTTACTTGTCAATAAATGTAGCCCCCAAAGCATAGCCGGAAAATATATGATAACTAAAAAAAGGTCATCCATACTCTCATAATCCCCTTGTGCTCATCTGAAATTATCGCTGGGCCCCCACGCCACCGCGGTGGCTGGCGGGGGTGTAGCTACGCCACTGGCTCACAATTTAAAAGTTAGTAGATTGAAGTCGTTGCTTGAAGAAATAGCCTTACTTCGTGGCGAACTTTCTCATATGGTTTTTGCAATTTCTGGTAGAGAAATTTTGATTTTGTTCTTTACGCCCCTGTTAAGGAAACATTGTCAGGTCAAATGAACGGCAATACTGTTTTGTTACTGATATCTATGTCTCCAAGTAGACCAAATTATTTTACACTTTTGACGTTAACATGCAAGGCCAGTTTACACCCCAAACTCCCAACAAAAAATTGATTGGAGCCCTGCTGCAATCAGACACAATAATTGCATTAAATGAGTACTATAATCTACGAAGTAACTGGTAAAATTGCGTTATTCTCAAGACTACTGAAGAACTGTAAGTTTTTGAACTACGTATGAAAAGAAGAGACCCAGAGTGAGTTCCATTTTCAAATCAGAACAGTATCACATCTTTAAGACTATTTTCTTCAGTGTTTTTTGAAAGAGATCTTTAAGTACTTTAACAATTTAACTTTCACGTAATCAGATAAATATTACTTTTTCTATATGATATACTTGCTGTAGAATCATTTTATAGAGTGAATGACGAGTGAATTAGAATAAGATTAAGGTAAGTGTACCTATCACCGACCTAGTACTTTGTACGAGTTTGCGGCAACCCGCCGAAAAATACGTTAATTACGTCACTCTTTAGCCATACATCGCGTAAGAACCTACGATTTCTTAACAACTTCTCCTAATTTGTGTATAAGTTTATTAAGGTATTAACTAGTAGGTTAAATATAATGTTTCAATTTATTTTTTATACTAAAATCTTATATTGTATTACAAATAATGTTTTAATTAAAAAATATGGTTGGTCAGTGATAGGGGCAGTCATTATATACAATACAGCCGGTGGAATCACGAGAGTGCACTATTTTATTTTATTTTTAATTTTTTATTTATTCAAACAATATTAAAGGACGAGGACTATTTTTTCACATAAATAATAACTTTTAGAATTTATAGAGCTGTTACCGACCACTTAAATATATTTATAAGTCTTCATTAAGAGCGTATAAAAACAGTAACATTTTTAGTTTAAACGTATAATGTTATATTTTTGTCCGATATAAATTTCCAAATAATAAGATTATTTCGGCGCCAATACTTATATTAAAAAATTATGCGATATTACCCCAATACGATAAAAATATTTACCCAGTCTAACTCAAAATTTTATTTAAATCGATAAAAAAAAGGTCGGAAATAGGACTAGGATAGGGAAATTTTTATGGGTCTCCTATGATCGACCAACAATCGGTAAAACGTGCGTCCATGATTTTGACTGTCTTTATTATTGACCGCTCGGTCGAAATTTGGCGCAAAACGTTTGGCAATGTATCTCTTAAAAATTAATGGGGGTTTGTGATTTGCGGATTATTCCCGTTTGAACCAAATGATATTGATTATTCTAAATTACTTCTTCCTGTAGCAACAAACAGAATTCAACTGATTGTGCATCAGATTCTTCCATTACTTTATCATAAATCGATCCACAGTTGAATCCAAGGAAACTTAAAGAATTTTAAAACAGCGGATCGATTTGGAGTGATACAATAGAGGACAAGAATTTATTCTATTTTTGGAAAATGGTAAAGGAAAAAGGCACATCAGCTATTGCTCCAAATGATGATGTTATTACTGCGCACGACACTACGGTAACCAATAATTTACCACTTCTGGATGTCTATTCCTTAGATCTAGGCTTAAATTATTCCGAAAATTTGTGGATGGACATGGATAACGAACAGTTAATCGATGACCCTGATCTAACAGCATCTACGCCACAAAACCATGGAAAATTGAAATTCTGAAATTCGAACCCGTTGGACAACCAGATGCTAAAATATGGGCTTATAATGCCGCTGAATCAAGTAATATTTTATAGAAACATAGTATTTTAGTTTACTTATATAACATTTACTTTACTACGCCCCCTAATTCCCCAGTTACCGTTTCTGCAAACCTTGCCAACAAAGATTTGTCTCTGAATCCAAAAGAATTATCTGTTAGAGGCAATAATACTGTAAGCAATCACCAAAGTACCCCTAATGTTAATGGTAAGTATAATTAGTAGGTGTTATGTGTCAATCATGTCCCAAAATATATGAAATCAATTGCTATCATTTATTTATTATCCTCTATTTTTAGATGCAAAGTACATTGACGATAAAATTCTTGTTGCCTGTAAGTCAGCCACTAAAGACAAGGCCTTTAAAGAGCAAACTAATTCCAACACAATTCAAGACTTACATCTAAGCTCATTTGACAACTTTATTGATTTCGAAAAAAATAACACCTACAGTTGCTACATCAGAAGAATATATAGAATACCAGAAAAAGATAGAAGCGGAGAAAAAAAGAAAGAAGAAAAATCAGACAGGGCGAAAAAAAGAAAAAATCGAGAATAAGAACAACGAAAGTAACAAACGAAAAATAGTTGACAATTCTAAACCAAATATGACGATAAATAATAACGCCACAAATTATAACACAGTGATAGCGAGGTAAAGCATGTCTTGATTTAAGTTCGAATGATATAGTTGTAAAAACAAAGGCAAGGAGTGGTGTGAATTGGAAGTGGCTCTAGAAGGATGATATACTTACATACAGTTCAAATGAAATTGTACGCAAAATAAATCCACTTAGGCATTTATTGTGTACCTGAAATTGAAAAGCTTAAGAAGGGTTAAGAAACCAATTTGTTTCCAATGGAATATAGTTATAATTTTTTGTTATGTTTTTTTTTTGTTTTATTTTTCTCGTTTCTTTAAATAAAGAATAAACGATCTTTATAAAGTGATTTATTATAATATCTTGTATTATACAACTACAAAAACTAAATAAAAACAACTAAAAAATTAAGGTAAGTATTACTGATATTCTCCATAAAAAATAGCAGTCGGTAATAGGAGCCAAAATGGTCGGTATTAAAAACATTACACAAGAACGGTCGGTAAAGTATTCATATCAGAAGTTTCAGATAAAAGAAATAATTTTTTTTTTTTCAATAAAAAGATCAATTTTTCCGTTATTTCTTACACACTATTTCTTAAAAACCTTTCAAACTTCAAACTAAAAATATTAGAAAATTGAGTTTTTACTTACAAACCTTAATATTAACTTAATTTTCTGAGGAAAAAGCTTAGGTGGTCGGTGAAAGATACATTTACCTTAGTCCATTTGATAACTTTAATGATTTTTTGTATATATGGTGGACCGTATTTTGTACGTATTTCATTTGTTTTAGTTAATAGAAATTTTGTTACGTATTGAGAGGCTTTTCTTTATTAAAAATAATTAATTTTTCAAAACATGCCGCTGTGTTGAAGAAGATTCCTCAAACTGTTTATATTGGCTATCACCACGACCCAGAGAAAACTGGAGGAAGACTCTTGCTTCACTTTTTTTGGATAAAAGCGGTATAATTCTGATAGAATATTTAGAATCGGGCAGAAGAATAACTGCAGCATATTGTAGAAAAAACGGCGCAGAAGTCAAAAGTGTACCTACTCTTTTCGCAAGACAACGCTCCTGCTCAAAAGTCGTTTATTGCACTGCAAAAAATGATGAAAATTGTTAAGCAACAACCCAATTCTCTCGATTTAGCACCATCAAACTGGTATCTATGACCCGATTTAAAAAAATTAAACGGTAGAAGATTTTCGACAAATGACGAAGCCATGAAGGCCGTTGACAAATGGTTTGTAGAAGAAGAAAAAGAAAGAGTTATTTTTAAATGGTTTATAACAAATTTATGGAAATTCTGCTATGCGTAATTTTTAGGAGTTATTAATTAATACTCCCTGGCAAATAAATATTCAATACTACACGCAATTATGAATGTTTATTCGCCCACAAATAATGGCAAAAACCGATTAAGGTTTAGTCATTATATGGTATTGACAAAGCTAGAATAATTAACAAACGTTTGGGTAGAAAAATTAATAATTGCTTTCTCATTTGTGAAAATGCAGAAAAAAACATGGGAAGAATTGTTGGACATAATTTTAAATAAATAAATAGGATATACGATTGTGTCAGCCGATACTCCATAGAAATCCATAATAAAATGATGTTAAATGTAAAAACACTATTTTTTATAAACACTTCCACAATCATTGTATTACACCTAGTCATATAAATATTCTTTACTTTAAGTTTATTCATTCAAGATGTAACGTCCGAAGAAGCTACTGTTTAGCGAAACATGTTACGTGTTGTTAACAAACATAGTGGAAGTGTTTGTAAAAAATGGTTTAAATAGGATATGTAATTATGCGTACGTATCAGTTTATCTAAAACAGCCATGTCAAACATGCGGCCCAGTGAGCATTTTTCTGCGGCCCAAATCAGTTTTGAAAACAGCCAGATAATGGAGCCCGCGAACAAGTTGAAAACCGTTTTTGAAAGCGCGCTCCGCTGCAAAAACAATTGGTATAATAAAATGTACAATGGTATAAGGTACCATCTATGTTTAGGAGGATGAACTACACATACTCAACCTAAAACCTAAAGCCAAACGTTATCTGGCTTGTCCCAAGAAATTCTATCGCGCAAAAACACAGATGACGCTATCTGAACATTCTGGAAAGAACTCGAGAAATCACATAATATAAGCCGTGTTCGATTGAGTTCAGTCATTCAGTGTTTAGTCAGTTATGAGTCAGTTGCGATAGAGTTTCGAGATGAGTTGCGCACTTATTGTTACAACGCTTAACAGTACTTATTATAATTTATTTCGGGTACAGTTTTTAACATGTCTCTTTCAAAACCAAGTGGAAGTAAGAGTAAATTTGTAGATGAGCATCGTATCTTTCAAGAAAAGTGGGAATTAGAGTTTTTTTGCTGTGAAGTGAAAGAAAAAATTATTTGTTTGATTTGTAATAGTACAGTTGGTGTCCCAAAATTATATAATATAAAACTTCACTATGATATTCATAAAAAATGTTTGATAAGTATACAGGCATGGTCAGAAACGAAAAGTTCCTTTTCTCGGAATGTTTACACGTCCAACGCAAGAAAATGAATCTGTCCTTCAAGCGAGCTACGTACTGTCGGAGTTGATCGCGAAACACTCAAAACCATTTGTTGAAGGTAAATTTATAAAAGAGTGCCTTGTAAAGGCCGCAGAAATTGTAAGTCCCGGGAGCGTGAAGGCATTTCAAAATATATCCTTGTCCCGGAATACTGTCGCTGAAAGAGTTACTGAGTTGGCTGCCAATATAAGTGATCAGATAAAAACAAAATCAGACTCTTTCATTGCATTTTCTATTGTCTGTGACGAAAGTACGGATGTGTGTGGTGTGGCGCAACTCGCTGTTTTTCTTCGTGCGGTTGATACAGATATCAATGTGTACGAAGAATTACTGAAATTAGTATCATTGCATGACACAACAACTAGGAAGGATATTTTCAATGCTGTTTATGGACTTCTGCAAAAGTACAATTTAGATTTGTCAAAACTGTGTTCCGTTGCAACAGACGGAGCTCCTTCAATGAGTGGAGTAAAAAATGGCTTCGTTAAAATATTACAGACAAAGATCGGAGAAACGGGCAGTGACAAACCAGATTTTCATCTTATTCATTGTATAATCCACCAAGAAGTTTTATGCTCAAAAGTGATAAAGTTGGAAAGTGTTTTAAAGTCAGTCAAAAAAATTACAAACTTCATAAGGTCACGAGGTCTTAATCAGCGACAGTTTTCTGCATTTTTACGTGATTTAGAAAGTGAGTATACTGATTTACTATATTATGCAGAGGTGCGATGGCTTTCGTGTTCTATGGCACCCGACCGGTTTTGGAAACTCAAAAAAGAAATACAGGTTTTCATGGAAACAAAAGGAGAAGATGTCAGCTTATTATGCGATATACCTTTTTTACAAGATCTTTCATTTATGGTAGATGTCACAAAACACTTGTTGGACTTAAATACGAACTTGCAAGGACTACGTCAAGTTATTACAGATATGCATGATCATGTGAAAGCTTTCATGTGTAAGATGATGTTGTGAGAAAAACAGTTAGCAGAGGATAATCTGTCACATTTTCTGACTTGTAAGGATATCAGGAAAGCACAAGTGTCCCAATATCATACAAAATATATTCAGAGAAAATGAAAAGCCTTCTGGCAGAATTTGAGAAGCGTTTTCAGGATTTTAAGACCCAAGAAAAAAATTTTTCTCTATTTACTAGTCTTTTCACTATCGATATTGATAAAGTTCCCCCATACTTGCAAATGGAAGTAATTGAGAATCAGTGTCAGACCCATTTAAATCAAAAATTTGATAGTGTTGGTACATTCGAATTTTATAAGTACTTGCCTGTTCAATACCAAGAAATGAGAAAATCTGCCATTAAAATTCTGTCAATGTTTGGAAGTACCTATAAGTGTGAACAACTATTTTCTTTGATGAAAGGAAACAAAAAACAAAATTTTAAAAGTTATTTCCGCCGATAAATTCGCGCCACAAATAGACAACTTACTTAAAGACAAAAGATATCAAATATCTGGCAAAAGAATTTAATGTTTGTAGTTTTTTGTAATGTCCTTTTTATCGGAAATTTAAGAAACAGACTTGTCCTATAATAGTACTTTTTCTCAAGATTTTCAGTAGTTTGTTTTCTTTAAGATAAGGTTTTGCAGCCCACCTAGTCGATGGTCTTCATGCTTTTGGCCCACCAATGACTTTGAGTTTGACATGGCTGATCTAAAACAAAGCATTCAACTTAATACTAGTAAATTAAATTGATTGAAATTTATATTTGACATTTTTAAGGATTATTACGTTTCCTTACCTCTACTTACATAAATGCATTTCCATTGTCACCTAAATGAATACAAATTTATAAATAAACTGGAAATATCTAATATTTTTAAAGTCTAAGAAAGAAATGTTTTTATCGTTAGGCAAAAAAAAACATTTAAATTATTTTATTATCTTAGGTCAAATAATTTTAATGAAGCTTATAAAAATAAATAATGATCGTCAAGACAGTATATCCTTTGTTCAAAAAAAACATATTAAAGGTTAAAAAACATATTTAGTACTTTATACTTAATTCAAAATGTCAGATCAATTCGACTTGTAATCAATTAAATACTAATATGTTAGATATATAAGAACATCGCCGAATTTTTCATTGCCATATAATAACATCTTAACCTATTTGTAAACATTTTATATAATAAAAATACCACCAAAAAAGTGCTATTATTGATGAAACGTCCACTTTATTTTAGCTTAAAATTCCAAAGTAAAGCCAAAAATAAAAATGTAGGTACTTATTAATTTTAATTACTAAAACACGGTGTCTTCTGGTGAGAATTAATAATTTTGAAATAAAATATGGTTTGATGACATGTTACTAGGTTATGATGAAATATAATTGATTTAATAAATAGTATTTTAACTGTGACATAATTTTCTTTGTATGTAAAAAGAAGGCTACCTGTTAAATTAGTTAGTTAAGTTAATGTCAAGTTCATTGTCATTTTCACATTTCGGTAATCAAAAATAACAAGAGTCAACATCTTATATTGATCTAATGCGGATCCCCAGAATTTAAGCCATAACTGACTAAAATTTACTTTAAATATAGTACAGTTCTTTTAAAACGCCGGTTTATTGATATTTATTTATTTGCAATTTTTGTGTGACAAATTACGATCTACCAATTACATTACAAATATTAACAAAATTCTGTATGACTTTATTAATTAAGCATTTTATAGCATTAAGTATAATATAAAAATTTAATATGACGGAATAAAATGGCGGCGTCACAAAATGTTAAATAAATCATTATTAAGAAACAACTTATCGAATGGCCTTTAAAATTTGCGCAAAAATAAAGTGTGATACACAGATTTTGGTAAATTTTTTGTGTAAATCCATTATGGCAGAACAAAACAGCGGCTTAATGAATTGTTAAAAAATTCAGTACCAAAAATTACTTATAAAATTGTAGATTTTTAAAACGAATCCCATATAGCAAAAAAAGTCTAGTAAAATGTTTAAAAAATTCGGTAAAATTCCATTTCCTGAAACAGAACCTTCTTTTTATGGAGGAAAATAATAAAGAACATAAATTATGTTGTGTAGACTGCGTAAATAATGTTATAAAAATAAATAATAATAATAATATTACAGAGGGAAGCAACTAGTACTATCAAAATAAACAAAACTAGCAAATTTTACGAGACCCTTGGCAAGATAATCGCAATTAAGAGAACCTCCACCAAATCAGAAATACAACAGTACTGGAAAAATATATGGAAAAACGACATCAAACCCAATAGCTCAGCAGCCTGGATCCAGAAAAATATGAATAAACGTCCTCAATAAAGCAAATGGAATGGCTTGAGATCAACGAAGTAAAACTTAAACTTGCAATCGACAGCACTGCAACTGGAAGGCATCTGGAACGGATGAATTATCAAATTTCTGGTGGAAACAATGGAGAGCAGTACACGAAAGCCTAGCGAAAGCAAGATATTATTAAAGAAAAGCAAGATGCGCCCAAGTGGTTAACGAAAGGAAAAGCATCCTTAATTCCAAAAAAAAACGAAGAAACCGAGAATGAAAAAACTACTATCCCATCATCCACCTGAATAACGTGTACAAAAACTTGACTATAATAAAATTTGAAAGACTTTCTCTTCGAAAACAACCTATACCCAAAGGAACAAAAAGGGTGTGTACAGAACAAGTAAGATGGTTCCAAAAAACAGCAAGAAAACCCGTTTTTAATTGCATGGATCGATTATAGGAAGGTCTTCGACAACATCCCTCATAGCTGGTTAGTAGAAACCATGCGCATATATCGAAATAATGACCACGTGGAAGTTTGATCTACACCTGTCAACTGGATCCATAACCCACACGATAAAAGACATCAAAATCAAGAGTGGCATATATTTCTCCACTCCTATTAAGCTCCATCCTCTACAACATACATACCAGATATATCTGCAGAAATGAAAAACAAAAGATCAATTATTTATTGTATGCTGATGATCTGAAATTAATGGCTAATAAATGCGCCAAAGCCACGTTCTTCAAGGGGAACTACCAACAAAGAAAAACATTGTATTGGACGTGTCTACCAGCATCAAAGCACTAGATCAGCATAAGTTTATAGGTACTTGGGATTCGATGAACATGGAATCCAACATAAAAAGATGAAAACCAAACTGAAAAAGAATATTACAGAAGAGGAGTTCTGAAGTTCATCAAAAGGGCTTTAGCAGAACTTAGGAAAATGGACCGACAAATACGTAAACTACTAGCAAGGAAAAAAGACAAATATATTAGTATGGACTACCGGCATACTGAAAAGAGTAAACATGAAGACAACCTAAACGACGGTCCAATGAACCAGAAACAAAGCAAGTAAAAGCGATTAAAGAACAATTGAAACAAAAGAAGAAAGGTGAACAAACTGCAAGATGAAAAGAAAAACTATGCACGGTCAGACCGCCAAGAAAGAATCTATTAATACAACCGAATCATGTGGGGGGGTCACCCATTCAATTTTGAAAGTTGAGACAGAAAGACTAATTACAGCATGCCAGGAGCAAGCCGTTACAACCGACTATTTGAAAGTTAAGATAATAAAGACCGGCACCGATCCGAAAGACTTTGCCGAGTCTATCCTGAAACCGTCCATCATATAGTATCGAGTAACGGGGTGCCCCATCCTGGCGAAAAAAGCCTACCTGGACCGTCATAATACAATTGCCACACACCTGCTCTGACACATTTGTAAAGAATTCGGCATAGTAGTATGGTCATCGATACTCCCGATATCACTATAATGTGGGATACACACGTGGAAACAGACCGAACCGTCCTATCGAACAAACCGGATATCATCATTAAAAACAAGAAACAGAAGACGCGCATATTGACAGACATACCTTCCGACTATAACATCACCCAAAAAGAAGCAGAAACACATGTCAAATACAAAGACCTCCAGATATCAATATAAAGACTGTGGAGTATGAAAGCAATAGTAGTTGTGGCAGTAATTGGAGCCACATGATTAATATCTCACGCCACCTGTGAAGCAATAAATAAACTCCCTAGAAACCATAAGTTGGCACTGCAGAAGGTCCTTGTATTGACCCCGCCCGCATAGTGCTATGCTATGAGAAACCCGAAGAACATCAATGAAGAAAGAATTAGCCTAGATATACGGTGTGTACCCGGTTTTTCTCAGAAAACCTAGCAATAGCACAAAGAAACAAAGTTATCTGATAGAGAAGGGTAACAATAATAATAAATAAAATAAACACTAAAAAAAATTAGATTAATTAGAGTTTATAGAATTTGTATTTATTATTTATTATAGTTATTTACAAAATAAATGTACAGAGTGATGTAACTAGTCGAATCTGTACCAGGGAAGTTGTGGGTAAAAGTGAATTTTAACAATTTTTTTTCATGTAATCCATTTATATATCTGAAGCCCAAAAATTTTTATCATAAATATACCCAAGCAAATATTTTTAGTCCCTAACGTACGTACTAAAATTTATATTGTTCACTCTTATATATCCTCAGATAACGATTTTCCATCGAATCTTCACAAGTGTCAAATTTTGTCCCCCATGTTGGCGCCGCCATTTTGGACTCCTAAATGTTGACTAGAGATGCATACATAAAACACACCACACAGATCTAAAACATCCAGGAAAGGAGGAGGTAGGTCAAAAGCAGGCCGTTTCCATGGATATACAGAGTTGTAGCCAACCGCGAATTATCATTGCACCGTTTCCATAGTTACTCACATTCTTTTCGTAGACTCAGATTCGTGTGCCAAACTTTACATGGATTTTCAGTCCAATTAGCTAGAAATAACAATGGAGTCGCCATCTTGAGTTTTTATATATAAGTGTCAGATTGTATTACATGGAAGTGGATGAATAGGTGAGTGCAACTAATAAAAGCGTGCTAAAAATTGGTAAAATTTAAGGGATCCTCGATTTGTTTCTCATTTGAGAAAATATACCAACACTTCCGATCATGGCCTTGTTTCGACTAGCATACGTCGTTTGCTATAATGAACGCCTTTTGAAACGTCCAAGCAGATTTTGATAACAATTTCTAAAATGTGTTTTTTGTTAAAAAAATCAAGATGTTTAGATAATTTTATTTTCACGTTGCTCATCAGTTCTTGGACTAAGTAATTTAATTGACGTTTTGCTCGTAGGTGTCCTTTTTTTCCAAAGTTTCACAAGTTACATGGGACTTCCCAAAAGTAAGTGAAGCTTAGATATACCCCCTTTTTTAGGCTGGAGTGCCCTCAATAAATGTCGTTTTAGTTCATTGTTGCATTTTGTGCCTATTGGAAGTTACACAGTCTGTAATAATATATATTTTTTAAGAAATTACGATATTTTGCGTTACAGTTATTTTACGCCTCCGGATAAACAATAAAGAAAACTTTGATTCTATGTTGTTGTAAATTTTATTTATACAGGGTATTAATAAATAAATTAACATTCTTTGAAAAAAAAACATACAAAAACCAATAAAAATAAACTTTTATATTTTGTTCATCCATCTTTTATGTTTCGACCTGATGTGGCACACTTGTTATGCAGTTTTATATTTATGAATTACAATACGAGAGTGTGAATTAAAATTGCATATTTTCTAATCAGGCCTCATTTTCTTCCTTATTGTAAGCGAGTTCTTACAGGAAAACAAAGTAGGCGAATGGTATGTCCCGCAATTACCAGATATGAATCCGTAAGAAACACACTTAGACAACGTCTACAAAAAATCAGCAACAGCAACCTGAAAACTAACGAACTTGGCTCTAGATTGGACAGCGAAAAACTAACACAGTGAAAGTATGCCACGTCGCGGTCGTGGCGGGGCATTGGGTACGTTTACCAGACGGCAGCTGCTGAATTGAAGCTCAAAGTCGCTGAGCTTTTATTTGAATTAGATCGAGAGTAGGCGAAGAACTTAGTATACAAGTCAATTACATCACTATTTCTATCACTAATACCTCAAAATGATTAGGCCTTGTTATCTACTTCGATCTTCGGGTTCATGAGCATGTAACCAGCAAACTAAAAAAAGGTTATAGCGCTCTTAAACTAATTTATTATCAGACAATTTTTAGGTCAAGAATTAAAAAAAGTTCTTTGCTATTCTTTGGTTCTGTCCAACTTTAACCACTGTGACATCGTATATAAAAAGTCCAAAATGCATGTCCCCGCCTTATCTTTGGAACTTGCCAAGGGAATCATGGAGCACATAAGCTCAAAGACATTGGATAGCTTTATATACTTAATCGCAGAAAATTGCGCACCATTTCTCTTAGTTATAAAATAATCAAATTTGAATCTCCGCATTATTTGTACGACAAAGCCCATTTTAGGATGGATAATCATGGCCGTAGTCTTAGAAACTTAATTCACTGACTATTCTACGACATATATAGGAAAGAGCTTTTTAAAAGAAGATTTTCATATAACCTTTCTTCTAATTTAAATTCTTTAAGCATTGCGTCATTTGATCGATCATATTTTGCTTTTCAAAAACAAATAAAACAATTCTGTTCTCTCGCCAGTAAGTACCTCTGAGTAACAATCAATATTTTTATTTCTTTTTTTTTTCTTAATGTATAATAGTATTTACCGTTTCCTTAATCCTTTCCTTTCTTCTTGCTTGCATTTTTGCATTTATTAAATATTATAGACTTGATATTATATTGCGTTTAGACTTGTTTTTGCTGACAGCGAAATGTTGTTTTCCCTCAACTATGCAGGGTTTAAACAGTATCTAGTTATCTGCCAGGAAACTGCCATGACGTGGCCTTTTATTTTTCATATTACACATTGGCGTAGTCAAGGGGGACGCGAATGCCTTTTTGCACCCCGATGTGACAAAAAAGATATTATTCATAAATTCCCAGGTAACGCAAAACAAATTCATGATGACTTTTTTTGACGTTGCTTGTTTCGCTTACACGTTATGGCGTGATGATGGTATAATTTAAACTTGATATTCCAGATTAAAAATAAAACTCAGAGCAAAATTTGTTATTTAATTGCTACAAATCTCTCCTTAAAATTGTATAAAAGAGAAAAATACTGCCAACCGGAAGTTACATTGCCATAATATGCAACAGCCATCCCGGACACCAGTCAAAGAGCTATAATCCTTCCATCGTTTTCTTTATTCAGTGGTCTGAACGCACCACTATTTTTGATACTTATGACATTGGTATTCTATAACCTGTTTTTGGTCTAAATTAACTTTTTAAATGTATGTTTCCCATGGTTAAAAATACGTAATGGAACTCTTTACATAGTTGAAATGCTAAAACATATAATATGGAGAATATTCAAAAGATGGTTTTTATTAGATATGATGGAAGACGAACAACTTGATTACAATAGGGGTTGTTGCAGGAAACTTAAAGAGTGAATTCTATATGCAACAAGGATTATTTTGAAACTGTTATTCCAAACTACAATCTCTATGATTTTCGTAATCACTTCCGGATGCTTCGAGGAACATTTCAGGTAACTTGCTTATAGTATCCTATAACTAATTTATTAGTAGTTATGGAACAAAATAAATGAGAGTAAATAGTAATAATTGGAAATCTCTTTGAATATAGCGCGTATTTAATAACAAATTTGTTTCAGAACCTACTTAACTTGCTGCAAGAAATGTAGAAATTATTGGTCAAAAACAATTCGAAAACTAAGTTATTCTTACAATATGGATACTGTCAAAACCCAAATTTGTTAATCTCAACAATACATATTTATTGTATGGCCACATGAGCAAGAAAGGAATCGTATAAGTAGAACATTACTAACAAAATCAGGTTAATATTATGAGATATGCATGTAGCATATTATTTAATTTGATCGTTGAAAACATTTTTAGGTATTCCTGGAATTATATGATAAATAAATTTAATATCTAATGCTAATAGCTCGTGTAATGGGGATTTCGCAATGGTAAAGGAGACCTCTTTGCCAGGGTCTGTTAAGTCAAACGTTTTTTCCTATTTCATCTGTGAGATCTACATATTCGCAAGCATTAACTGAAAAAAATAATTTCATATTTTATTGTTTTGCTATTAAAATTAATAGATTACTTCAGGAAAGATAAGTAAATTTCAACTTTTACCGATACAATAAAATACTACTATACATCCATGTATCACAAATAAAATATTTAAACTGAATGTTGTCATTTTACATACCTGTACTGGTCTACAATAACATGTTATTTTCGGTTATTGATACCAGAGCATGGAAGGATTCGAATCATTTTTTTATTTCCCTCGTCATGGTCGCGAACTCATCTCTTTCCCCCTTCCGTAATCGTGAAAAAACCACAGTCCAAGACTCAAGTGGATAAAAGTGTCATGTACCCTTTCTTTAAAAACGTGTTTTTTTTCGTTCAATATACTTAAAATTTACTTTATTTTCACTATGAGGTGTTTTTATTATTTTATTTTAGTAAATAACCTAGATTTTTAAGTACCAAAGGTGTTATTTATCATGTTTTTGCTTTTTGCACAGTGGATAAAGATGTCAAGGTAACATGACACCTTTATCCACTATTAAGTATAAAATTTTGTTTCTAGGGTTCACTGCATGACACTGGTTTGGTTTGTTGCAAACCACTGTAACAATCATAAGGAATATATGCCACAAGTTACATTATAAGCAATCATGGTTTATTTTAAAAGGTCATTTTGTAGTTTTAGTTTTTTTTAGATGTTTACTGCTCCCCATTATCCCATAGTGATTTCAGTGATAAGGTTATAACATCTGGCAGTGAATACATCCCCGAAAGCGAATTGAGTGAAGAATCAGATAATAAGCTGTTACCCAACGTTCGGAACAAGACATGACCCAAACCATAACTCAATTAATAAAAGTCCGGAGAATACATATTTATAGCATATTACTGCTGATAGTAGATTGCCTAATTTAAAAGAAGACCTTGTTTTTAAAGAAAAAAGACAAAACGTGAAGAAGAAAATATTTCAGTTTAAGGAGAAAACATCAAAAAAACGTCCTAGGAATCTAGATCAATGGATTAGAAGAAAATCTGCACTTTCAAGAGCAAAAGGAGAACAATATCTTTCTCAAACAGGAAAAGTTATGGCGAAAAAGGAAATAAATTCTGCATTGTTGTGCAAAGAAAAATGCAGATTAAATTGTAGTGACAAGTTTCTCTTATAGGATAGGAAAGCAATTTTAGAAAAGTACTATTCATTAGATATAAATCCGAAAAATTCTTTATTATTTAAACGTGTAAACATTATAACCAGTTGCAAGGTATAGAGTTAATGTAAAAAAAAGAAAAGCTTATTCATTTAGTTATTCTATTACATTTAATACAAAAAACAGAATTCGTATGCCGAGATGCATTGTGCTTTCTTTACCAATTTAGCCGAAAGAAAATTGAACTTATGCAAAAAACGTTAAAAAAGGAAAGAACACTCAAACACCGGATATAAGAGATCAACACACAAATAGGTCTCATAAAATTAAAGATGTTATAGCATGCATTACAGATCATACCAAAAAATTTCCAGCGGAGGAATCACATTATTCACGCAATAAAATCTTAATTGTAATTCCTTCAAAGTAACACTTTCTTCATATACTAACATATTATCGACAAAGTTCAATTTATCTTTTGGTCACCCAAAAAGTGACACATGTAGTGTTTGTGATTCAGGGTAAAACCCAGATCTACATACTGAAAACTTTAAAGCTGCATTTAAATCACAGAGAAAACCCATTAACTGAAAAAAATACCTGCTATATAACTATGGCTCTACAACAAACGATGCCACTGCCAAAATTATCAACCAGTAAAGCTTACTACCTTCGCCAAATGTGGTACTATCATTTTGGTATCCATTGTGTAAATGCTAGTGACTCAAAACCATTTTTCTTAAATTGGACAGAAGATGTGGCAAATCGCGGAAGTATTTAGATAGCTAAGTTGTTTATTTAGATTTTGTCAGCAGCTCAAAGAAACTCATAAACATATTGACAATCTAATCATTTGGTCGGACTCATGTGCAGGCCAAAATAAAAACTTTAATATTGTCAGTCTTTACCAACTTTTAATTTTAAATGAATCATTTAAAGTCATTGATCATAAATTTCCAGAAGTTGGACACAGCTACTTAGATTCGGACAGAAATTTTGGAAGAATAGAAAAAAACTTAGAAAGGTTGAAAATATCTATGTACCCGAACAATACCGTGAGCTAATTGCAAGTACCAAAAATTGTGCTACTCTTGATATGGAAAATTACTTTTATAACTTTGACGAACTCTCAGGAAAGTTGCAAAAGACTAATGTATTGGGACAAAAAGTCAGTTTTAGAGATAATATTAAATGGATTAGAGTTGACGAGTTCGGCAGCTATTTATATAAAGAAAATCTTGACGAATATTTACCATTCTATAAAGTAGATCTGTTAAAAAAAGGAAGTAGGGTGATATGTAAAGACGATATTACGCTACGAAGAATTACAGAGAAAAGAGGTGGCCTTACTGCCGAAAAGTTAAATAACTTGCGTGAACAGTTGAAGTTTATTAAGGAAGAGTGTAAATGGCTTTATGAAAAAATTTTTGAAGAAAACGAAGAAAATCCCAAGAAAAAAGAAAAACCAATTAATTTAACTAGATAAGTTTAGAAATGTGTTACTTTTGCAATAAAAATACTAATATTTGAGAACATAACACCTTTTTCCATTTCCCTTTAGCAAGCTTTTGTCAACTCCCCATGTATAAAGGTGTCATGTACTATCAAAGTTCATTTCCTCTTAAAATATCAAAGTGACTCAAAATTTAAAAATGGACATGGAAAATATAAAATTAGGTTTAACAAAACACGTATAGTAAATGTCAGAAATTAAATGCTTAAAAAAGTTCCAATAGAAAATCTTTAAATTGATTTTTCTCAGAATAATTATTTTGTGACATGATATCTTTATCTACTTGTGTCTTCAACTGATAAAATTTTGGTACGAATTCAAGATGACAGAAGTCGCGGCGAAATAAAATTTTTGTATTCAAGAAAAAAATCACCCTCCTTGATTTTACATATCTTCACCTTTAATCGTCCCTTTATCCCAACGAATAGGTTTTCTCAATGTCGTCGGTCTGTCTGTCTGTCAGTTCGGAGCATAGCTTAAAAACTACTTACCCGATTGACTTCAAGTTTTGGTCAAAAATTAAGGCTCATTGGGGACGACCTAGTAATGTCTTGATAAAAATCCAATACAGCGGAACAAGACGGCGGCCTAATGAAACGTAAAAAAATAATTATTAATAAACTAATTATCCAATTTGTCTCGAATTTTGCACAACAATCAAGTATTACATTGGAATGAGCTGGTAACATTTTGGTATGAATCCAAGATAGCAAGATAAAGGCAGCCTAATAAAATATTTAAAAAATCAGCCTGAAAAAACTACTTATTATATTAATTTCAAATTTTGTGCAAGCATTAAGTGTAATATACTGATAAACTGGCAAAGTTGTGGGGCGAGTTCAAGATGGCGAAACAAAATGGCAGCCAAATAAAATGTTTAAAAAATCAACATAAAAAACATCTTCTTATTCAATTGACTTCAATTTTTGCAGAAAATGAAATGCGATATAGGGATAGTACGCTTATTCAATCTACTTTAAACGTTTTAAATATATAGATTATGCCCAGAAATCAAGTGCAGCATGCGTAGAAAATGGTAAAATATAGGTACGAATCCCATATGATCGAACAAAATGGCGCCCAATAAAAATATTTCAAAAGATAATATAGACGTTCTACTAAACAACTATGTGCTGAACTAAATTGGGTTGATAAAAATCCCTAATAAAATGAAAGATTAATAACGAGGAATGTTCTTAGTAGAGGAAATTTACCGATTTTTTTATGGGGAATTCGGATTCGCTACACGATCTCTAAAGGATTCGGATTCGATTCCTCCTTCATTAGTCCAAATCACTTGCGTATATTGAACGTATATTGAACTATAAAAAATTCTGACATATAAATATCTCGATAACCAAAAGATGTTTGCCGAACAATCATCTTAACTTTATTTAATTTTAATGAGTATATCGAACTACCGCGTAGTCAAAATATTTCCTTTTTAATGTAAGAAACTTTTGGTTCTTTCGTTTTTATACCTAAGATTCAATGTGCATGGTATTATTACATTTTTAAATACATCAAAAAACATTTTGTAGGTAGGACTGCTCATGCGGTTAAGGAATCTAAGGAAAATTAAGCTCGGACGCTGTATATAACTTAAAAAAAAATACTTTACTAGTTTAAAATGAAAATAACTCTAAAACCGTTGATCCACGATGAAAATAAAGCTTCAAATTTTTATGATTATGCTTTTCGTATGATTTTCAAGATATAAGAAAATATGTATAAGTATAAGTACATATATATATATATATATATATATATATATATATATATTCTGCTACCACATCACTTAATATTTTATCAGATTAGCCGAGATAACATTTCAAAAAAAATCTGGAACCCGCGCATAAAGGCCTACATGTAATTTTTTTAGTCCAGTAATTGATGTGTAACATAAAAATAAAAAAACTATATATATCTTAATTCGTTAACTAGAGAAATCTCCAAAATTCAATTCAAAAATCAAATTTTTCATGGAACGTTTCAAAAGACGCTTAGTATATTAGACTAAGCTAAGACAATCTTCTACTTAAGTCAGTTATTTTTCATCTTTATACATTTCGCAAAATATCACCTTTTTGAAAGAAAATTATGCTTTATTCTTAGATAGTTATTCAGGCTATTCTACTTTATTTTTACAGAAGCGTATAAAAATCCTCAGTCGGGATTATGTTATCGCCATTGTATTAAACGTAGTAAGAGTCGGAGGAGAGAAGTCAAATTCCAGTAGTGATTTTTTTCTTTACTTTACTACATATCACATAGGCCTTCACATTTTATTACCATCAGAACAGTGGTATAGCTACAAATTTAGGAGTTCCCGCAGTTCTAAACAAAGGGTCCCCTATATGCGCTTACCCAAGGTCATCGCTTTGGGGGATCTGGCGGGCCGCGGGAGTGCACCTACGCCGCTGCTTTTCAACTTAGTCTATAACAAGCCCAGTATTAGATAACCTATTAATACACAGAAAAACCTGTATCAATAAATCTAATAGATACGGAAGCGTAAAAGAGCCACCATTTATTTTATTTCTAATTCTGAGTCGGAATTTAACAAAATTCTGAATTTAAAATTAGAATTTATCTAGATTCTGAGTTTAAGTTAACTCAGAATTTAGTAAAATTCTGAGTTATAAATAGGAATTTAATAAATTCTGAATTTAAAGTCAAAATTTAACAAAATTCTGAGCTTATAGTCAGAAATTAACAAAATTCTGAGTTTAAAGTAGGAATTTATCAAAATTCTGAGTCGGAATTTAACAAAATTCTAAGAATTTAAGAAAATTCTGAGTTTAAAGTGTCTCTAAAAGATCTGTATAAAATTCTGCCATGTCTTTCTGAGAACAAAATAGAGGGTAACTTACCTTAGTCCGAAAGTGCTTAGGTAGAGAGTTATCACTCGTTAAAGTTTTAAAAAATTATCTTATTATCTTGAATAAAATAATCTTGCTTTTAGCGAAGAAGATGAAATTTGGTCTGTGAGTTGGTACTGTAAAAAAAATCATTTTTTTAAATATTTTTGGATGGTAGGTGGTTCTCAAATGTGTAAACATTGACCTCCCAGATACAAAAAAGCTCTTATAGCAGAAAGGTGCTTAAGTTAATAAGTTTTGTTTTTAATTGTGGAAAAGTCCGAAAGTGCTTCGCTTAATTTTTAATATTAATGAAAAAAGTTGAATTTGTTATTTTAGAAAGAATCCTCTGTTTTCACTTATATTAACTTTTAGTTAAAATAACCAGCACTTATACAGACCGTTTATCCAATATCTGTACTGCTGTCTAGCTGCTTAATTCATGGCTAGATATAAATCATTTAAATTTGACACACCCTATAATATAAGGAATGTCTACGAAATTACAATACATTTTACAAAAATCTACTGGGTGTTACTTTTTTCCAGGTTCCGACCACTTTTACCCCCCGAAACTTTGACTGTGACGTCTAATTTTGTTTTCAAACTTCTTGATATTTTTTGGGATACAGTGTGTTATAATTACAAAAAAAAAACTAAAAAGAATTTAAACTTTAATATTATGTTTCTGAAAAATTAAGGCCATTCAAACACATGTTTATCGGAACTTTTAGTCCTAAAATGAACCAAAAAATTACATATTGCATATTTAGAAATCAAAATAAAATCTGCAGTAGTTTCACCAGAAAAAAAATTGTGGTTAACATTATTAGTTACAGCGAAAAGTAAATTATTTAGTTTGAAGATGACACTAAAAACAGTATATAATACAACACATTTTTTTATTCAAAATTAGAAGTTTTTTTTTAATCTTGACGTTCGATAACACCCTAGCGAAGTACTTTCGGACTAGACTAAGTTATCGTCAATAGTTGTATTTTGGCTTCAGAATTACGTGTTAGCTTTTTGCTCAATCCTTTATCAAGGAAGTGGACACTGACGACAAAATCAAAAAAGAAATTATGTCGTAAGTATAACAGGTAGCAGAGAGTCAAAAATCATTTGTAGTAAAATTATTTACCTGCAAACTAAGTTTAAAGCTGACCACCAAAACCAACAGGTGAAAAAATACGAGTTTTGCGTAGAAAATTAAAAAAAACTATTCTGCAGTACTAATTCACTTACTAAATTTTAATGTCATCCTCTTCCCCAAATGCAACGTTGTTCTATTCATAAGATATTATTTTTTAATTTGACATGCGATAACTCTCTAACGAAGCCCTTTTGGACAAAAGTAAGTTAGTTTAGATCATTCTATTTTGGCTTCATGATTATGCGTTAACATTTTGCGCACACGATTTCTGCCATTTTGTAAATTATTGTTGAAATTATCAAGGCGTTTTCTGCCATTTTGTAAATTATTGTTGAAATTATCAAGGCTGTCGATACTGTAGGCAATGTCAAGAACATTTTTTCTGTGAGAATTATTACAGGAAGCGAAAATTACCATGAGACAAGCAATATTTGAAATAAAATTATTTAGCTAAAAGCAACATTATTTTATTCAAAATAATAAGATAATTTTTCTTAAACTTTGACGAGCGATAACTCTCTAACTAAGCACTTGCGGACGAAGGTAAGTTATTCTAATTCGTCATATTTTGTCACAAGAAGACGTGGCAGAATTGTATATAAATCTTTTAGAGACACCCTGTACTGCGCTTCCGTAAATAGACAAAGGCATTTTTGATGATATACTTACATTTCCACAGTTCTTACTCAATAGATCGACAAGGTAATTTGTACAGCTATATGTAAACAGTACCTCAACATTTTTCTTTTATTCTGCTGGCGGTTAACACCGTAACAAATATTATTATTTTGTAATTACCTAAAGAAAATGGTGCGTTCCGAAAGATTTTATTTGGCTTGAGGTGTAATTTCGGAGATACCTATTAGAAAACTATTTAGAACTGGCGAAAACAAGTCTAATTAGTGCAAGCATAGGTATAGGAAAATAGTATTGGCATAAATAGCATTTAAAGGTTTAACATGAACACTAAATATTCGTTTATTATAATGAATTAAAATTAAGCGTTTTCATTTCAAGGTGTCAGTACTCTGGCAGATTATATATTGAATGTGTTATCCACAGATGTGTTCAAGACCTAATAGTTTATCATTGGGCCCAAATAATCCCTTTAAGAGACTTTCATTCAGCAGTTTTTACTTCAATCTTGGACATAGGTATGGGTAACCATCCCCGACTTTCTTAATCAAAAAAATAGTAGGCCACTCATTTAAAAAAAACTACTAGATTTATCGCTCAAGGCAAGTCAAAATTCACTTTTCGTCTTATTTTGTTACAGGGATATTTGAGGCTCTCAGGCATATTTGATTTTAATTTTGCAATGAAACAACAGAAATTTTGAAACCTAAAATTTAATACATTGTTAACAAATGACGAAAAAAATCATTACTAAAAAAACTAAAACAATTTACCTGAAATTATGCACAAATATAAAGGTCGTATTCCGTTTCCAGTCTTGGTTTCGGTTTCGTGTTCCGTATTTAGCGGTTATCTGAAAAACCGGTTATTTACAGAACACGGCTCCTAAAAATAACTGTCAACAGTGTAACCATAACAACCGATGAATTTTGTTTGTTGTCGGGTAACCAATGTCTGAACTGTCAATTATTTGACGGGTGTTCCGTTTTTAAAAGGTTTTTCAGAAACCGCTGTCAGACTTCTGTCAATTGGACCGGTTTTCCAGGTTTGGAAACGGAATACAGCCTAAGTATTACGTCGGAATGAAACGGAAAAATGTTGGTATCAATTTAAGACGGCGAAACAAAGTGGCGCCTAGTAAATTGTTAAATAATTATTAATTAGAAACTACTTATCCAACTTACCTGAAATTCTTACAAAAATAAAATTTTATGTAAGAATGAACTAATAAAATTTTAGTATGAATCTAAGATGTTGAATCAAAATGGTGGCAGTATAAAATTATTTCAAAAATTAGCCTGAAAAAACTGCTTATTAAATTGATTTCGATTTTTATGCAAGAATTATGTGTGATATAGAAATGCTGATAAAATCGTGATACGCATTCAAAATGGAAGTATAAAATGGCGGCAAAATAAAATCTCTCCCAGGATCTTCACGTTTTAGTGTCGTCAGATGGCAAAAAACATGTTTCTCAATTCCATCGTTCTGTCTGTCTCGTCTGTCAGTTCGCGACATTGCTGGAAAACTTACCCGATTGGCTTCAAAATTTCGTCGAAAGTTAGGGTCATATTGGGGATAGTAATATTTATGGCGGAACAAAATGGTGGTAATTATCCAATTTACCTCCTGTATTACACAAAAATCAATTATTAGAATGAACTGGTAACATTTTGGTACGAATCCAAGACGACAAATAAAATGAGAACGAATAAAATTTAAAAAATCAGGCTGAAAAACTACTTATTAGTTAATAAACTGATAAGAACTGTAGCACGAATTTATATATTAGTACACTGATAATATTTTGCTATGAAGTCCATATGACGGAACAAAATGGCGGTCTAATAAAATAAAAAAAAAACGATTTATTTTACATTATATTTAAAAAGTAAGTCTGGCATAGGTAGAAACTGCTAAAATATTGGTACATAGATAATATGATAGAACAAAATGAAGCCCAATAAAAATGTTGAAAAGACAGTATATATGTGTTAATAAATGCACCGAACTAAATTAAGTCAAATCTCACTAATCCTAATAAAAGAAAAGATTCATAACGAGGTAAGTTCCGGATAAAGGAATTTACCGACTTTTAACTGTAAATTTCTACACCATTCCTCATTGATAGATATTAAGGATAATAATAATATGGAATCAATATCAGATTGATCGAATTTCGTTTCCTTCAGTACGAAATTTGTAGTGCCTTGTTCGTTACAAATTGTGTAAAAAATAAAAATCCGACTTGTATAAAACTAAATGTTCTTTTTATTTTTTCCCAACACAGCTTCAAATCTCCGGTTTGGCGCACCATTAGAGTGGAGCCCGCAACGCATGCATTTTACGCGCGCTTACGGGGGCCCTGATCATCTTACATAATAAACTATTTTTAAACTAACCAGGGAGTACTGATGTGACAATGAACTGGTTACTACTATCACCGAAGTTCTCAGATATGTAGAAGAAATTATGGTTTTTACATTATTTTCAATAAACAGTAAATAACTTAAGGTGGGTTTATACAGTGAAAAAAATTAAATAAAATAAGAAATAAAATAGTAGATGTTCAACTTGCATCTTCTTATTTTATTTCGAAAATACATATGATAATGACAATTTCACTGATTATTTTTGTTTGAGTTTATTAAATGTTAAAAAATTAATCCATAGGTATAGCTATATTGAAAAGCTTGTTTCTTGTTCTATTACTGGGTTTGACAGCAATTGTTCTTATTTATTATTTAATTTTATTTTCTGTATAAACCACCTTCGAATCCGTATTTCTTATTTTATTTCATATTATTTTTATTTCCGGTACAAACCCCTCTTTAAAGTAAAAAGTTTGGCAAATAAGTTTCGAATGATCAATCTAAAATAGCTAAGGTATTACTAATTTTATTAATAATTCACAAGATTGTTTACACGTGTTGTACACTTCACTTTTCATTTTATATATTTAGATTTAGCCTTCAGGCAAGAAGGAAATAAACTAAAAAATATTATTTTATTTCATATTATTTTTATTTCCTGTATAAACCCCTTTTTAAAGTAAAAGATCAAACTAAAATAGCTAAGGTATTATTAATTTTATTAATAATTCACAAGATTGTTTACACGTGTACACTTCACTTTTCATTTTATATATTTAAATTTAGCCTTCAGGCAAGCAGGAAATAAACTAAAAGTTACTATTAATTCCTCAGATATATAATTATTATCTTTTTGAATAAACTTAAATACGCTCTACCTATAAAAGCTTCCAAATAATATCTTTTATCAACAAGAAATGCTAATTAAAATTTCGTTGAATGGATTTTTTCACAAATTTATTAATTCGGACGGTAGACTTGTTACGCAACTTATTTTACAATTCATATTTACATGAATAAACCTTTCAAATTTCCCCAAAAATTAAATCTATCATAGGTCATGGGCTAATGTTAACTAATATGTTATTATTGCCGTTACCCAAAAAGCAGATTTAGCGCCTAGACGCTATTCATCTATTCAAATTAATCGTTTATAAAAACGACCTCGTTATTCTTACATAATATGATCCATCATCCATTGAAGGTATCGTCTTGACCTGACACACTGTCTTAAATTTAAAAGAGAAATATGCATGTATCTAGACAACTTAACACAGAACATTTATAAAAAATGTTGTACAGGGAACAATGGATATTTTTTAACACTACTTGGCGTTTTAATTTTGAAATAGCCCAAATTCCCCAATAAATAGTTCATTGTTCCTAGCATTAGTGGACATGTGTTCGAAAAAAGTATAAACTGTTATAAGCAATATTAGCATTAAACCCAAATATACTCCAAAATTAAATGGCACTTATAATGACTATAGTCTCTATAGGATACAGTTAGATCATGGAAGCCGCCAGATATACAGAGTGATTCACTTAAAACTCCAAAAGCTTTTTTCTCGGGAATTAATGGGGATATCAAATTACAGGTCACCAAAACTTATAAAAAAATTTCCGCTAAATTTCATATTTTTTAATATTTTATTCGTCCTAACACCCTCTTAAAAATGTGCAAGGTTGAACTACTTTGTATGTAGGAGAGCCGATGAAAAGAGCCAAATTTTAATAAACTAAAAATGGAAATTTAGAATTCGGTATGTTACTGTTACTGTGTACTTAAGCTTAAAATACTGAAAGATACTGAAGTAGCTACTACGTGTTACGTGTATACCCAGTCTTAGAAAAGTTGTTTCCAATTACTGTAGGAAAATAAATTATGATTCCACCAGTATAGACGTCGCGACGTCAAGAAAAAATAAATCAGTTAAAAAAAACTTTAACCCCCGTATTCACTAAAAAGGTAGACCAGTCTAGTTGCCATGGTACTTGGCCAGTTATATTTCGCTTATGTCACTGTCATTTTATAATTGTGGCATTTAGAAAAATTATTTGTTCAAATGTTAGAAATGTCATGTTAAACCTATAGCTGTCAAGTTAGACCTGGTCACCTCTTTAGTGAATACGGGTGTAAAGGTCTAATCTAAGTCGATTTCAAAAACGTTTTGGATATTTGCACCAAATGGATTGTTATACTGGTTTTATATTTTTACTTCCCTTGTAAAAGAGAAGTATTATAATCACCATATGTTCTCAATTCCGTCGGTATGTCTGTCTGTCGGTCTGTCTGTTCGCAGCATCGCTAAAAACTACGTATCTGATCGACTTGGTCAAAAATTAACAATCATATGGGGATGACCTGGTGGTAAAAATCCAATACGGAAAAATAAAATGGCGGACTAGTGAAATGTTAAAAAAAATATTACTGAAAAACTACTTATCCAATGTATCTTAAATTTTGCACAGAAATCAAGTTTTATCTAAGAATCAACCGGTAAAATTTTGGTACAAATCCAAGATGGCGGAAAAAAATGGTGGTCAATAAAATATTTAAAAATTCAGCCCGAAAAAACTACTCAATGGACTGATTTCAAATTGTGTGCCATAATTATTTGCGGAATAGAGATAACTATATAAAATCATGGTACTAATTCAAGATGGCAGAACAAAATGGCGGCCAAGTAAAATGTTCATGTAAATCTCAGGATTTACATATGTTCCACGTTTTAGCGTCCCTAGATGCCAAAAAATATGTTTCATTAATTCCCTCGTTGCGCCTGTCTGTATGATCTGTTTGTCTGCCAATTCTCAGCATAACTTAAAAACTACTTAACAGATGGACTTCAAATTATACAAAAAATTATGAGGACACTGGGATGACCTGGAAATATTTTTGAAAAAATCCAATATGCCAGAACAAGATGGTGGCCTAGTGAAACGTTAAAAAATTATTACTAAAAAAACTAATTATCCAATTTACCTCCAAAAATCAAGTGATACATAGGAATGAACTGGTAACATTTTGGTCTGAATATAAAACAGCAAAACAAAATGGCGGCCTAATAATAAGCTGACCATTCGTCCTGTATTTTACAGGATTAGCTTTATATATATATATATATATATATATATATATATATATATATATATATATATATATATATATATATATATATATATATATATATAAACGCCTGGTACCAACTACAAGTTCCTTCAAAAAAGATAGAAACATCTCCCTCTTGCATACATTTATTGCATATATATATATATATATATATATATATATATATATATATATATATATATATAGGTACCTGGGACTAAACTAAAATTGGTCTGATGGGTAAAAAATTCAGGTCCGGGCTGAATTTTTTTTGGTACATTATTAAAATCAACACTTTGTAACTTACATATTGGATTTTCTAACATTGCACAAAAAAGGCAATGAATGGGACTTGAAAAAGACGCAAATTAATTGATTTCGCCTCTTTTGGTTTTTTCAAATAATTTTTTTTTTTTTGTAAATACTATTTTTTTATCAGTTTATGCAAAACAAAACTTAATATTTCAAACAATACTAACCCGAATCTACTGGAATTTTGTAAAATCCGAAAAATCTTTGGGACTAAATTGAAACTGATTTGACGGATAAAAAGTTCAGGCCAGGACTCATTTTTTTATTATTTTTTTTTACTTTATTAAAATCAGCATACTGTATTCGATTTTTTAACATTGCCTAAAATAACAACGAATGATACTTAATAAAAATCAAAATTAATTTAATGCACCTCATTTGGGTTTTTACATATTGTTTTAATGGTTTATTTCTACTAAGTCATGTACAACTAAATCAATATTTGTTAAAAGAGAAATGGTATTTGGTATAACATTTTAGAGAGTTTGAACTTTTAGACCCACTTGAAACTTTTTCTTTCGTATCTGGCTTATAAAATCGAAACTAATAAAGTAATCTTGAACTGAGATGAGATGAATTGTAGATAATAAAATTACAAACAATACTATGTTACACGGCTTGATAGGATCATTAGAACAGCAGAAAAAACCGGATAAATTATGATTTTTTTCGAAAATTCATAACTCCGTTATTTCTCAAATTGTGGCGAAAGCCCTTTACTAAATGATAGTTTATGCATAGCAAAACCAGCCGCTGTGGTATTATTAGTTTTTGCACAACTGTGATTGGAATTTTTAAATGTCCTGTCTTTCAGCGTGCCTGGATACGTCGTGGATAATCCGGTTTGAATTCTGCAAAGTCATATAGAAAGCAGAAGTATGATACTACAAAACGTATATGCCCATTTCGCGCTAAAATTATGAAAAATGCATTCAAACATGACCAGAAACGGCCGGACGCGTCCGTAGCGTCCTATTACCCCTCGGCTGCTACCATACTACTCGGCTACTTTCACGCGCTCGGCCGTTTTTGATCATGTTTGAAAGCATTTTTCGCGTATTTCACATAATTTTAGAGCGAATATACATCTACATTCCATATGACCTCGCAGAATTCAAACCGGATCATTCACAACGCATCCAGGAACGCTGAAAGATTTGAGTGCATTAAAAAATTCAAATCGCAATTGTGAAGCCATAAACTGTACGGTAATGACTGATTGTTAGTGCTCACTAGATGGCGTTGTTTCGGAGTTCTTCAAATAATGCTGATTTTATCAAAAAAATCAAATGGTACACTATGACTTTTATATCACAGTTTATTTGGTAATAATAAAGGGGATTGAATAATGAAATAAAAAGTCCAGGTCCGCATTTAATATAATAATTATTAATAAATTAAGACAGTTGATGATGGTCTCTCGCATCCGAAATGTCGGATTGGAAAACTAACTTTGTCGTTTTGTATAGGAGAAAAAGCGACAATGTAAAGTGGAAATTATTTTCATCTCTCATTTCAATTAAGCCTAAAATGCTAAGAAAACCAAAAAACTGGAAAAAAGCAAGGCTCCAATAGAAACTTTTGTAATCTCGCATAACTGCAAAGAACAAAACTTAACAAAGCAACAAAACAAAAAAATTCTAAAACTCAGTCTCATAGTAGCATAAGCTTCGCAATAAGATAGCTAACGCTAGGGCAGGGCAGGCCTCGGTTTGGACAAAAAGATTAAACCAGGTTTTACCTTCCTCAGTGAAACAACAAAAAAAAACGACGAAATGAACTAACAACTAACAATAAACTAAAAACAAATATAAACCACTTAAGGTAAAAACATTAAGTATACGCGACTCGACTTACTACAAGAAACGCTATTGCAGAGGCAGCTCGTGGATTTAAGAACGGATGAAGGTGCATGTAGGTAAATATAGCGCCGTAGGCGAAAAATGTTCGGGATGCCAGGCACAAAATGGCTATTTTTTTTTTACCTTTTTATGATGTTAATTATTCATAAAATGAATATGGAAATAATATGAATTTATAATATTTTTTTGTTCTTATAAAACAGTAATATACCAAGATGCTAAACTGCTTCCGCATCCGATGATCCGAATAACTAATTTACATTAATTCTATAACAAGCGAACAAGCGCCTGAAGCGTGCAGTACCAGTTTTATGCCGCTTCCATCTCTATTTGGCTTACGGATATTCACCACTGTGTTGCCATAACAACTGCCGTAAACAAATCTAAACGCGAAAGCCGGCGTGCGGGCTGAAACGGAATTTGTTACTGCTGATTGTGATTCCTCAACGGGTCATATTCTCACAGACAGAATCGTCTGGAGAAGCGAAATGAGCAGAAGGTACTTCCTCAAGTTCTCAGAATTGTTTTAGGGTTATAAAGAGAAGGGTCTAGAGATACAAAAAAAGAGCTGAGAGGAGAATCCAAATTAGAAATACCTTAAACCTTGCCCAAGAGCAACCAACCAAAGACACTATTAAGGGCTGAAGGAGTAATTCTATCGCAGAGAATTTTTCCATCACGTAAAATTGACGGAAAGAAATCAGCTCCAAGTAATAAATCAACTGGTCCAGGAATATGAACCTTGGGGATCAGCCAGTTGAAGCTTTGAGAGAGTTCTGAGAACGTAACCTAATACTAGGCATATCTGAACATATTTTCTTTATGACCACCGATTTAAATTCAAAACAAGGGTCGTGACTATTCCGAGGACGAATAGTACAACTAACTAAATCAGATGTTGCATTGGCTGATTTGCCTAAGCCAAATACAGGAGCAGAGCTTTTGAACTGTCTTAAACCTAAACGTTTAACACACTGTGAGGTTACAATGTTTACTTGACTGAGACTGTCGATCATAATTCGAATTAGCTGAAAATGTCTCTGAGAATGAGTATTTCCACCAGGGCCGTAGAGAGCAAAGCAGTGGTAGGACCGCCGTAGTTGTCAATATGGGACTAAAGAACTGAGATGAATTCACAACATTTATAGAATGATAAGTACCACTTGGCAAATGGGAAGAAACATCCTGGGAATTTGCATTTGGGTGTGAATTAGAATGATCCGCAGACCTTTGAATATGCAACAGAGTATGATGTTTTGCATTACATAAACGACCATCTTTTGTTTTTAACAATTTCGTCCCTTTCGAGGGGGGATATTTTCAAAAATGAACCACAAATGTTGCATTTAAGAGAAATTTTTGTTTTTTCCTCCCCGCTTCCGATCGACGAAAAATCCACTATTTTGATTATTTCTTTGAAATTGATTTAAAGATGGACCTTTTGCACAAGTTAAGGCTGCGGTTTCAAGAGCCATACATTGCTTTTCGAGGAATAATTTTAAAACTTTATAAGAGGGTATATCGGTTGATGCACCCGGTAATTCATACCATTACCGTTTGATAATATTGATATCTAATTTTTGAATTAATATATTAAAGAGAACAAAGTCCCAGCTTCCGACATCTAGGTTAAATGTTTGCGTCTAGATTTTCCGTAAATATATCCAATACATTTCTAAGACCCAATACTGAATCATTAGATAATTTGGGTACATTCATGATTTGAGACCAATAAGTACAAGTCAGTAAATGTGGATTCTGAAAACAATCCTTGAGTGTTTGATAAGCTATAAGATAGTTGTCGCTAATTAAAGGTATAGCCTTAACAAGTGTCAAAGGTTCCTTCTGCAGAGAGGAAATCAAATACTGAAACTTTTCTATTTCAGTTAATGATTTTTTATCATGAACCAATGAATTATATTAATTATCTCTCTATCTATCTGAATTATCAAAATGTGTAATAATTATGTTAGGTAATTTAGCCACTGGGTGTGACTGCTGAGTTAAATTGACAGGAATATTAACGGTTGTATCTGGAAAGAGATCTTCGTAAACACCCTGTATTGCATAATATTTTTCCAAAAAATCTTGTCGCACTAGTTTGTCTTCATCAAAATTTGGGTTTTCAGTAACAGAAAGAGCTTTAATAATTGATGTGTGTTTTTTTTTCAAATTCAGCTAAAATATCTTTAAGACTTTTATAATTCATTTTAACACTTGAGCGAAAAAGAGATTCATTGATCTCCTTTTGAGAAATTGAGTAAACACAATATAACTGATCAAGAGCAAGCTCTCTACAAGCGCAATTTTTTTTAATATTGGCCATATTAACGTAAAGTTCGTAAATTATTTGAAATAACCTTTAGAACACAAAAAAATACAAAAGATGAGTAGTGTACAGGGTCTTTCCTTATAATTTGCCACCCTTTTAAATCTTTTATTTCAAAAGATACAAAAAAGTGGTTAATACGAAAGTTGTAGGATTTCATCTGAAGATTTACATAGCGTTAAAATCAAAAACAAATGACTATCGGAAAATATAGAAATCAACATGAACTTTGTTATTTTAAATGGAACACCCTGTATATTTGTAAATTTTTAGATGCGCCTCATTGTCTTCTTTTCAAAAATATATAACATGTCTATATTTAGAACAGTAGTTTTTCACCTTCAAAGTAACACATTAATAGGTGCTTAACTTACTTTATTGGATCTAGATAGCCGTGAGCGCAATTCGGCCATTATGATTCGTGAATCACTCTAGCCATGAAATGTCAAATGAAACCAAAATTACTTATTCTTTTTAAATAAAAATAATATATTTTATTTACGTTTTACGTTAAATTTATATATTTATAACAAATTAAATATTAAAAGTTATAAAAAAACAACTAGTTTATTCTGATATAATATAATATATGTAATTAACAAACAACAAATACAAATGCTAGTGAATAAACAAAGATAACAATAACATTTATAAAATCTGTATTATAAGTTATTTACATGACCACCGCCATTGTTTAAGCAATTTTGGAACACGTGTCCTATTCTATTAATAGCATTACTAACAAAGAAGGGATATTCGGTATTTAAAATTACTGTTTCTTGCTCGATTTTTTGCCGTAATTGTTGTAAATTATCAGACCTATTAAACCTATCTTTCAAGTATCCCCCAGGGCTATTGGCCGGCCACCGGATTGGCCCTTGCCTTCCGATCCATCAACCATAGCGATTATTTAAAAAACTGGTAATCGGTTAGACATTTTGAGGCGATGCGCCATCTTGGTGCCAAATTAAGCTAGTGTACTGATGAATGGGAAGTCTCTAAAAGGTGCTCTATTTCGTTATGTAAAAAATCTAAATAGCGTTCGCCTGTCAAAATACCCTCAAAAATAATTGGCCAAATAATTTGCTCTCCTAATAGCGAAAGTAGCTTTATCAGATCACAGAATTTTTTTAAAAAATTGGTCATCTCGAAATCTCCTGAGCATTTCTTGACAAAATTGAAGTCGTTAATTTATATTATTTTCCGTTAAATATTGCACTGGCCGAATTTTATAGGAATGATAACCACATTTTTTGAAAACCTATGAATTGTTTTCCATGATTTCCCTGAGTCTTGAAACGTCGGGAACTGACCGGTGCGGATTTTCTAAAAAATAATTCTTTTAAACTTCCATGTTTATTAAATAAATATAATTCATTTTAACACTTGAGCGAAAAAGAGGTTCATTGATCTCCTTTTGAGAAATTGAGTAAACACAATATAACTGATCAAGAGCAAGCTCTCTACAAGCGCAATTTTTTTTAATATTGGCCATATTAACGTAAAGTTCGTAAATTATTTGAAATAACCTTTAGAACACAAAAAAATACAAAAGATGAGTAGTGTACAGGGTCTTTCCTTATAATTTGCCACCCTTTTAAATCTTTTATTTCAAAAGATACAAAAAAGTGGTTAATACGAAAGTTGTAGGATTTCATCTGAAGATTTACATAGCGTTAAAATCAAAAACAAATGACTATCGGAAAATATAGAAATCAACATGAACTTTGTTATTTTAAATGGAACACCCTGTATATTTGTAAATTTTTAGATGCGCCTCATTGTCTTCTTTTCAAAAATATATAACATGTCTATATTTAGAACAGTAGTTTTTCACCTTCAAAGTAACACATTAATAGGTGCTTAACTTACTTTATTGGATCTAGATAGCCGTGGGCGCAATTCGGCCATTATGATTCGTGAATCACTCTAGCCATGAAATGTCAAATGAAACCAAAATTACCTATTCTTTTTGAATAAAAATAATATATTTTATTTACGTTTTACGTTAAATTTATATATTTATAACAAATTAAATATTAAAAGTTATAAAAAAACAACTAGTTTATTCTGATATAATATAATACATGTAATTAACAAACAACAAATACAAATGCTAGTGAATAAACAAAGATAACAATAACATTTATAAAATCTGTATTATAAGTTATTTACATGACCACCGCCATTGTTTAAGCAATTTTGGAACACGTGTCCTATTCTATTAATAGCATTACTAACAAAGAAGGGATATTCGGTATTTAAAATTACTGTTTCTTGCTCGATTTTTTGCCGTAATTGTTGTAAATTATCAGACCTATTAAACCTATCTTTCAAGTATCCCCCAGGGCTATTGGCCGGCCACCGGATTGGCCCTTGCCTTCCGATCCATCAACCATAGCGATTATTTAAAAAACTGGTAATCGGTTAGACATTTTGAGGCGATGCGCCATCTTGGTGCCAAATTAAGCTAGTGTACTGATGAATGGGAAGTCTCTAAAAGGTGCTCTATTTCGTTATGTAAAAAATCTAAATAGCGTTCGCCTGTCAAAATACCCTCAAAAATAATTGGCCAAATAATTTGCTCTCCTAATAGCGAAAGTAGCTTTATCAGATCACAGAATTTTTTTAAAAAATTGGTCATCTCGAAATCTCCTGAGCATTTCTTGACAAAATTGAAGTCGTTAATTTATATTATTTTCCGTTAAATATTGCACTGGCCGAATTTTATAGGAATGATAACCACATTTTTTGAAAACCTATGAATTGTTTTCCATGATTTCCCTGAGTCTTGAAACGTCGGGAATTGACCGGTGCGGATTTTCTAAAAAATAATTCTTTTAAACTTCCATGTTTATTAAATAAATAGAAAATTACCTTCAAAATATAATAAAATATTAAACTCTTCTTTTAAATTTGCATTTGATCTTCTGTTCTTTCTAAAAAAGTTTTTCCTTTCCACAAAATTTTTTACCATATATGATACTGTCTTTCTAGATTTTGTTCCCGGTATTGACGCACTAACCTTGATGCGTTATTTTGATTTGCGTAGTATAACTGAATTATTCTGAGTTTTTCTTCTTCAGTGAAAAGAATTATTATTAGGTATTATTTTTAATTTGACGTAAAACGTAAATAAAATATATTACTGTTATCCAAAAATATTAATTTTGGTTTCATTTGACATTTCATGGCTAGAGTGATTCACATAATAGCTGAATTGCACCCACGGCCACTCACAGCTATCTAGATCCAATAAAATAAGTTAAGCACCTCATAAGGGGTTATTTTGAAAACGAATAGCTCAAAAACTACTGTTCTAAATATAGACATGTTATATTATTTTGAAAAGAGGACAATGAGGTGTATCTAAAAATTTTAAAATATACAGGGTGTTCCATTTAAAATAACAAAATTCAACGTGATTTCTATATTTTCCGATAGTCATTTTTTTTTATTTTAGCGTGGTGTAAATCTTCAGATGAAATCCTACAACTTTCGTATTAACCACTTTTTTATATCTATTGAAATAAAAGATTTTAGGGGCTGGCAGATTATCAGGAAAAACCCAGTACGTAGTTATATAACTAGAGGAGAAAAAAAACTACACAAAAGAAAATTAGAGAAAAAATTAAACTTTAGTTTAGAACAGTTTTTTTTATTTATATATCCACTATACGAAAAAAGAGGGTTTTTTCTTAAACACACAAAAAAATGCATTTAAATAAAGTTTATATTTAGAAAATATCTGAAATTATATAACCAATAAGTGAGAGAAAAAAATTATGTAACCACACAAAAATTTCGCTGCGTTATTATTTAAGTACTACTAAGATTCAAAAACATTCTGGTGATTACTGGGTAATTTTTGAATATAAATTCAGCATACCTACTTTTGATTAAATGACTTGCTTTTACAATCAAATATTTACTAATAGTGTCAAAAATGTTTGGTCCTAAATATGATAACGACCTCAAATTCAGAGTATTGTTACTTCTAGCTAGTGTCAAAGTTTACTGAATAAAAATATAGGTTGCGGCACTTGAACACGTGATTCGATTTACCTATTCCTCGCGTCTCGCCCCGGCTGATACATTCTGGGTACCGGTCGGGTCTCCGGCACATACACAGTTGGTCGAGCTTCGTGATCGCGCCAGTTTGTTATTGTGCTATATAGTGAGACAAAATTTTTTTATTTCTTTGACAAATATGAGCCCATATGCCTATTAGATTTTGCTGTGTAGATGGTTGTAAAAAACATGTTTTATCAATTCCGTCGTTTCGTCTGTCTGTCTATTAGTTCGCGACATAGCTTAAATACTATACTTACTCGATTGACTTGAATTTTGACCAAAAATTAAGGGTCATATGAGGATGACCTAGTAATGTGTTAACAAAAATGTTAGAGTGATGTATTATTTGGGGTTAAGATGCAGTTAAAAAAAGTCTTTTTTTAAATTGTCGATGTTTCCCAACTTTATCGTTGCATCCTCAGAACACATATAGATTCTATATCCTGCATAAAACCCATATTATCAGTCTTTACCTACTCCGTTGGACTGCAGATATTTCCCAGATATTAAGTGTCTAAATGGTTTTCGTCAACGATCCTCTTGTTATGTTAGACTGGTGTATTATTTGGGGTTGGGATCCAGTAAAAAACCACCATATTTTTTTAAATTGTCGACGTTTCGCTAGTTTATTGTTGCATCCTCAGGACACATAAATTCTATAACCCACATTTCTAGTCTTTACCTATTAGCTGGTCTGCAGATATTTCCCAGATATTAAGTTTCTAAATGGTTTTCGTTAACGATCCTTTTTTTGTTATGTTAGAGTGCTGTATTATTTGGGGTTGGGATCCAGTAGAAAACAATAGATTTTTTTAAACTGTCGACGTTTTACTATTTTATTGTTCTATTATTCTCAGGACACATATATAAATTCTATATCCTGCACAAAACCCGTATTTTCAGTTTTTACCTACTACATTGACCCACAGTTATTTCCCAGATATTAAGTTTCTAAATGTTTTTCGTTAGTGATCCTCTTGTTTTTATGTTAGACTGGTGTATTATTACTCTATTTTTAAATTGTCGACGTTTCGAAAATTTATTGTTGCATCCTCAGGACACACACACACATATATATATATATATATATATATATATATATATATATATATATATATATATATATATATATATATATACATATGAATCGTTTATTTTTGAAAGACCCTATACATTTTGCTAATTTTTCAGGAAATGAAAAAAACGTAATTTTATCAACTGGCGATATTATTTTCCTGAACTGGTTGGGAGATGTATATATATATATTATAAGTTTGATGTTAAAAAAATGTACTTGGGTTGTTTCTGAAATAAAAGACATAAAAAAAAAACATTTTTTGTATTAATTGCAGTTTATAAAACTTTTTGCTTATCCTACTTAGTTCTATTGCCGATTCTTAACCTTTTCCGGCTTACGAGCATGATTATTCAAAATATGCCTATAGTAATCCTTATATTCATCAGGTACCCAGCGTAATAAAGTTTGAATATTATCCAATTTGACCGCGCCTATTGGCAGTGGACCCTTGTAGACTTGTTCAGTTGGAAACTTTATGAGTGCTTTGGATGTTTTTGGTTGTCGAAAATCACTAAATTCATGCCAAGTAAAACCGTTAATATATTCACAGGCTCTGATAACATTATTTTTCTCATGAACTATGTGGTGAAACTTAGATACCGAAAACTGAATTTTTTCGTTCCGGTCTTTTTTTGCCTTTGTGCCGTCCGATACGCAACACAACTTGTAATATATTGGCCACCATTTTTTAAAATTTAAAATTTCATTAGTGGCAACTTCTTTAACTGTGAATATGTTTTAGCACTAGCTAGAACTATCAATTCAGTGTACTGATGGACATTATACACCCTGTCAAACCTTCTTAACTTTCGCTTTATGACACCAAAGGCGCGGTCACAGGGTAAAAAAGAATGTCCCCGAATTGGATAAAATTGTGAAATTTTCTGGAAACGCCCTGTCGCCTTAAGGGCCATGCACATTTTAAGCATGCAATGGTTTTTATTTTGCCCAGGGCAATTGTCACAAAACAAGCGTAACTCGGTAACATTCTCATTGATTTCCTTATGAATATAATCAAAAATAAAGGAACAAACCTCATTCGGACCTTTAGAAGCTACACCCTCATGATAAATATAAAAAAAGGATTTCTGAGATTTCAAATCGGTTATACAAAATACACTAACAGTTAACTGTGATAAATAAAATTTGTCCTGTGTAGGAAACTCTGGCAACTGTAAGTTTTACATGTAGTCGAACGAAATTGCAGCTAAATCTTCTCGTTGACGGCATTCTTCGGTTGCTATTTTAAGAGCCTGGTAGAATTTTTTAGCCCTTCGTTGATGCACAATTTTTTCGGCAATTGTGACTCGTTTAGCTTCATCATTTAATCGAGGGTTTTTAATTTTCAGATCCAAATCTTCGCAAATATTACAGACATCCACTTGCGGTCTTCCGAAGTGCAGTTGAAAATTTTCCTTGAAAAATTTAATGTAGTAGCTGTACTTTACAGGAGAAAGGGGGTATTTATCCTTGAAAAGGTTATACATAATTTTTACGTTAAGTTTGGCGTCGAGGTACTGGTAGTCCTTATTTGAATAATGAGTCATTTTTACAGGAAAAGCAGAAATGTGTTCCCTTACTTCGGATTTATGTTTTTCGCTTACAACATTGACCTTAACATTTTTCCCTCTTCGATCTTCAGGTGTTTGATTGTTACATGAAAGCTGCTTAATCCTTTTCATGCGCTCTTTTGTGATACCGTGTATGCTTAGAAATGCTTTTTGACATACCTTGACATTGACACCCTGTACCTTGATAAAGTGGTTGTAGGACCGATTTCTTTTGCTCTCTGCCTGATCTTTCTTTCTTCGCCTTTTCACTGCCCATATTTCAATTTGACCTTGGAGATAAATGTCTTGTTCGTTTTTAGATGACATTGCATAAAATTTGGCAAAAACGTCATTTCTCTGACCTTCATTTACTTTAATGAAGCATTTCATCGAACAACTATAATGAAAAATTAACATCAATTTCGTACTAGTATTATATCAATGGTATAAAACATACCTGCATGCATCCCCAATCGCTCTAGCAGATATTTTACGATGCTTGTAATTTAGGTATTCCACTCCATGAGTTCTCGCTAATTTGACCCGATTGCGCAAATATTCCGAAGAATTCACAACACCACGCCGTCTTTTAATTGTCGGTTCCTCAATTTCCAACATTTTAATAACTTGAATACGAACAAAAACTTACACAAAAACGTACTCGATTCATCACCCAAACCGGCCGGAAAATTGAGGTTGTGTTGTATACAGAACAAAGGTTGCCTGCCTAATCAGTCACGTAGCCACATTTACAACAGAAACAACTCAAGTGATGTCACTTGGGTTGTTTCTGCATAAACAGGCCAAACATAGTAACGAATTAAAGCATATGCGGTATTCGTACTTAGGTTGTTTTTGCACCAAACGATGCGTCTCTGCCAATATAATAACATTGTACAAAAACCCCAAAACGAACAAATATGTCGCTTGGGGTGTTTAAAAAATAAACTATTCATATATATATATATATATATATATATATATATATATATATATATATATATATGTATATACTCCATGAAACCCATATTATCAGTCTTTACCTACTCCGTTGGTTCGCAGATATTTGCCAGATATTAAGTTTCTAAATGAGTTTCGTTAACGGTCTTCTTATTGTTATGTTAAAGTAGTGTATTATTTGGGCTTAGGACCAACGGAGACTGATAATACAAGGCCCATTAACTCTATTAGGTTACCTGGCTGAGCAGCTATAGGTCGAGGGGGGCACGAGGGTGATATAAGGTGATAAGGCGGCCAGTTTATTGCTTACTCAGCTTGACCTTTTCGTTGCGATAAATGTCAGTTTTGTTTTTCAGAGTATTTTCTTACTTCCTCAAGTGAAAGTTTTAAGACATTTTCGTCTTTCTGTGTACATATGTGAATATTTTAAAAGACTTTTTACGTAAATTATGAGTAAAGTATGAATGAAAATAATTACAAATAGACACAACACAAACCTAGATGCCCCAAGACTGTTCGTAAGACAAATGTTATTTATAAGAATGAAATATTCAAATGAACTGGCGAAGGAAAAAAAAGGTAAAAAAGGAAGCCATTCCGAAGTGGACTCCACGGAAAAGCTGTATAAAAAATGAGAAAAATTATTAACTGAATTTTTAATTTGTTACCGTTTAAGCATAAATTGTGTGCTGATTTATTTCCTATTATTAAAAAATATGTTTGAACAGTTAAATAATTCTGTTTACTGCAAATAGCATACCTGTAGTTAATAAAATATGAAAAATACTTATAATATATAAGGTGTCCCCATAGCGTGTTCTCGGTTGATATCTTGGTACCGGTTAGAAATAGAGAAAAATTTATGGTTGACTATTAAAAACTAAATCAGGAAAGTGCAAACAGCTTTGTTCTAATTTGAACCGTTTAGACTCTACAGCTGTTCAAAATTGAAAATCCCAAGTTTTTAAACATTAATATCTCGAAAACAATTAAACTTAGGCCTATGGACAAAACATGAAGTAGACGTAGAATTTTAGATACAATTCAAAAATGTAATAAAATATAGGGTGTTTCGTATATGAAAAACTATTTAAGTAGGTATATAAGTCATACTATATATTAATATTTATATTTAAACTTTTTCTCTATCTCTAACCATTATTACCAAAACCGAGAACACAATACTGGGACACCTTGTATAAAAAAATGTAAATTTTCTAAAGTTATACAACTATTTGTCATGCTAAAACTTTTTACAAGAATATTTTTTGAAACTTTTTAAAATGGAAAAAACCTTGGTTAAAATATAAACCAACATCCCTAAACCTAAGTTTGAAATTATAATAACTTATATCTTAAAGGCTGCATTTTATTGTAACAAAAAAGTTTCAATTTCGAACAAAAAAAGATTAATATATGTAATTAAACGCACACAGAAGAGATATTGACAATGCCGTGCTAAAGCAAGCCGGTCGCCGAGTGGCGTAGATCGCTCACACCGAGTTGGGATAGGTCAAGATCGCTATGGGTTTCAATTTTAAATGGCGAAATGAAATAGCGGCCAAATAAAATTTTTAAAAAATCATCGTAAAGAAATTTTATTCAATTGACTTTAAATTTTGCAAAAAAATTAAATGTGCAAATGGGATAAACTGGTACGAATTCAACATGATGTAACAAAATGGCGGTATGTGTCAATGTAAAAACTATTTATTGAATTTATTTTAAATTATGCCCAAAAGTGTGACGTAGGTAGAAAGAAAATGGTAAAATATTGGTAGGAACAAATGGAAAAAAAACGAGGGAAGTTCCGGGTAAAGGAAATTGACCAATTTTTTAATTTTTATATAATAAAAATATTGTATTCTTAAATTCGACTAGCAGGTAAGTAACAATTTGATATTAAATTCAACTGTAATTGCAAAATATTAAACTAGTCCGACGACAAAATTCAACTCAATAATATACTTTTGAAATTCCCTGGTAGATAAAAATTCGTAGCGGAAAGCCAAACTACTTTTAAACAGCTCGATAATAGGAGGCAGCGTCGTTTTTATTCAGTAAACTTTGGTAGTGTCAAATTTTGCAAATTCCTTTGTCTTATCCAATGGTCTTGTCTCATATTTACATATTTTTATAAGTTTACAAACAATCCATAAATATATTGATCTGACACTTAGCAGGGTTTCGGAGTATAACATAAAAGTGTGGCAGAGCCTGGGTTTTTTCTTTTTTTTTTTCAAATATAATTTTGAATAATATTTAACGACTTCAGGGTAGTACTGTACAGTTCTATTCAGAGAAAAGTGGTACACCTAATTTATGCCTGTGTAAGATTTTCGGTGACACCAGAAAAAATTCAAAATGACTTTAGTTGCCAAGTTGACACAATCATTTTTGGGATATTTTTATACATGTGCGTATAAATATAAAAATGCCTGGTCAACTATCCGTAGTTGAAAAAACCCAGATAATTACCAGAATAGAAAAAGGTTGGTCTATTCGGGCCCAAGTAGAGCGACACGAGAAAAGTAAATAGACCGTTTTAAAAATCAAGAAACGATGGGAATTAGAGGGAACATTAGAAAGGCTGGTTTCGGTAAACTATGTTGACACTCTTAAATCTCGTTTATTTTTGTTTCTTTTTGTTTTTATCTACTATTTTAGCAGTCCAAATTGAGAAAATGTGTGGAAAACTCTTATCAGCACTCAAAATTTACTTTAAGATGTAATTATTATACAAATCAAAGGTAATTTTGATTTCAAACATCTTTCCGACTGTTCCCATCGCCATGCTTGTTTTTCATTTGATGTGCAACGTTGCCATATTCATAATTAAAGAAATATCTATAAGTCATGATACACGTAAAACTAATTTTTTTTATAACAAAACTTGTAATTAATAAAAATGCGGATAAGTTAGGTTAAGATTAGTTAGGATTTCTGTAAAGAAAGCGCGCGGTAGCGCGCCAACCGAGTTCCGAGTCTATATTGAAAGCGGGATGTTTCTGCAACAAAAACTATATTGTTAGGTGGATCTGTCCCGCTAACGTTAGGTTAGCCCAAGTTCGTCAATAAAACCTTCATTAAAACTATAATAATAACAATAAATAATTACAATTCTGTTGTCCAAATAATTTTCAATTGGTCATTTCATTTCCTCTAACAAATTGGTAAATCTAAAATCTGGCAACATTGCTAAATTTTTCGTTTTAAGGCTGTCAAATTGTGACAGAGTGTGACTTTTAATTAATTTTTTTTAGCAAAACTCTTGTATATCCCGCAATTTTTATTTTTGAAATGTAATATTACAAATAGGTACTTTCTGGAAATAATACAAAATATGCAAAAATCGTCTGTCAGGATAGTTTACCGGACCCGAAAGGCTTTCCTTTCTAATGGTTCAGGATATAACAGGGTTTCCAACGCAGAACAGGATGCGGCGCTCATAGGTTACCTGTGATTGCCACAGGATTTCTTAGATCGCAGCCCACGGACAGAGGGAGGATTTGCAATTCAGAATTAAACAACCGAGTGGCTACAAAAAAATGTTGCTGACGGAAGAGCGAAAACATGGAAGGATAGCCTTTGCCATGAACTATGTATACTTTGAGCAACAATTTTGGTACAGGATCGTGTTCACCTATGATAGCGAAATTCGTGTATACCGGTCAGAAAACAACAGATTGCAGGAAAAATATACGAGCAGCTTAGCTTTAAAAACTGGACGATTTTCCGTTAATGAATGGGGTTGGATAAGTGTCCATGGTTTAGGTGTATGTTCTCTCATAGAAGGCAGGTTTAATGCAGAATATTATGAACATATTTTAGAACACATAATGCTTCCATCAGCCGCCCAAGTATATCCAAATAACTCATTTTTTTACCAACATCATAATTGCCTTGTCCATCCTGCCAATAATATAAGACCGTAGTTTCAGAATAATAATGATGAAGTACTGCCTTGGCCTTCTTACAGTCAGGATATGAATATGATGGAGAACATTATGGGATTGATAGCGAAAAAAATATATCAACGTAACTTTAGGCCTCAAAATTCTGATGACAGAACAGACTGAATCAAGTAATCCAGAAAGAAGTCGCTATGATAAAATATTAATTTTTTTATGTCTTGTTGATTGTTCTTGCTTATTTTAGTGTTTCTCTTATTCATGTTAAATTTTGTTTAATTAAAATGTATCGTACACTTGCTTTAAATCTCGCTATATATTTATTTCATCACCAACCAGTGCCGGTCTTATAGGTGCGTGAACAAAGGTGAACGATTCTTGGGGCGGCCAAAATAGGATAAAATTGTGATTCATGATATTTGTGAATTAAATATTTTTGTCGTTTGTTAAATTAACTATACATTTTAAAAGTGGGTGGTTTTTTAAAAGTAAGTTTATTTATTAGACTTGTTTCTTAATTTTTGAATCCAGAAAAAAGTTTGGGTTGTTATTGTTAACAGCCTGGTTTCTGTTTCAGAGATAAGATGAAGGAATATTTAGCACGACCCAACGAATATCGTATTTTGATAGGGTATCCAATAAGACATTGTGAGGTAACATATCAAGTGCCTTTGCCAAATCAAAAAACATAGCTATGGTGTTTATCAAGATTTACATTATTTGCAGTTTAAGAAACAAGGTGATATAGGCTCAGTTGTACCAATGCCACTTACAAATCCATATTGTTTTTTGATAATATATCATTAGTGTATAAAAACTCAGTAAGAAGCTCTTTTCACGTTTTTTCCTTTTTTCCAAATTTTTACTGAAATTCTTTATTAAACTCATTACAGTAGTTTCCAAATTCTTTGTTGTTCAAAAAAAGCAATCCCATTTATAATATAAATAAAATTATTTAAAATTTCTAATAGTTTTTGTATTATTACTTCATTGCTGGCTTCTTTTAAAAAACGATACAGATTTTTCTTGTGGTATTAAGGTTATTGTTAATTTTAATTTGTAATAAGTTTTTTGTCCTTTTAATTACCTTTTAAGTGTATTTCTATATGCTTTGGATTTATTATCATGATCCACACTGTAATTTTTCAATAAGAGTTTTTTAAATTTCTCTCTTTTTACAGATTAATACCAAGGTTTTAATTTATTATACTGTATATTAATAATTTGTCTAGTACTTTTTGACTGTTCAGGAAGTCTCATATAAATCTCAATGAAATCACTAGTAGCAGAATCAGGATTGTCATTTTTCAAAACTCCATCTTAACTTTTTAAACTCACTGTGAGCACTGAAGTTAATTAAAACATTCATTTAAATCCTGAAAAAACAAGTTAATATCAGAACTAGGGGGTCTATATAAAGCATTGCTTGCTTATGTTATTTTATTAAATGTAAAAAATATTATAGTTATTTTTCTTTAAAGTAAACAAGTTTTATATCACGAATAGAAGAACCTACAGTATTTTTTGCAAATATAAATACTCATTTTTATTAAAATCGGCATAATTATAATGACTTGTTTAGCCTAGAATATCAAAAAATGTGGGGTTGTTAAAGCTCCAGCATTCCCTAAGAATTATTATATCATAAAATTTACAATTATAAGTCTCTATATATGTCAAGTAGTCATTAAAGTTTTGCACTATACTAATCTTATTTTGTAAATCAATTAATTTTAAATTGTCACCATCCTAGGTCTAGACTAGCATTAACCAGCCTTTTGAAACTCCTTATTATAACATTATTTTCTATCAAAACTAGTGCGTTATATACTCAAAAAATAATAATGACATAAAAACCTAGCGCGCTGAACACCTTTTTATAAGAGCGATCCGTTGAGGAATCACAATTAGCAGTAACAAATTCCGCATCAGACTCCCCCCGCACGCCGGCTTTCTCGCTTAGATTTGTTTACGTCAGTCGCTATGGCAACGCAATGGTGAAAATCCGTAAGCCAAATAGAGATGGGAGCGGCATAAAACTGTTGCTGTAGGTTGCAGGCGCTTGTTGTAAAATTAATGTAAATTAGTGCGTTCGGATCATCGGAGGCGGAAGCAGGTTTGCATCGATCGAATCGAATCGAAATTAGCTTTAAAATATAGGTACATAACTGTTTTTTAAGAACAAAATGTTTAAAATCTTATAAATTCATATTATTTCCCCTAAGTATTAAAAAACGCTCCAAAGCTATGGATAATTAACATCATAAAAAGGTTTAATAAAATAGCCAAATAGGCACCCCAAAAAATTTTCGACTGCGGCGCTGCACGTTCTTAAATCAACGAGCCGCCACTGACTAGCATCCTTTGTACATTCTTTGGTTTTACAATCAGTTTTTTTTGTGAGATCTTTTTTTGGTACATTATCTATATATGATGCAACAGAACCCAACATATGGCTCTGTTTACACATTTTATCACCTATACTACTTAATTTATCATATATTTTCTATGTATTATTCTTTCTCTACATACGCACATCCTCCTGCGTTTCCTTACAATTTTTACAAATCCATGTTATTTTTTATTAATTAAATTTGGCTAAGCTGTTTTTTATAAATGTTAACACAAGCCGCATGGTACCAACTACAAGTTCCAAAAGATAGAAACTTCTCCCTCTTGCATACATTTATTGCATGCATATATATATATATATATATATATATATATATATATATATATATAGGCATTCCTACTCTCATTTTTTAAATATTTACTAAAAATGTATGGTATGTATTTTCAAATACCCCAGATTCCTACTTTCTTTCAGCCATATCTACACAAATGTTGGCATTACAATCTTGAATTTTTAAAATGCTGACAAAAATTCATGATGTGCAGTCTTAGATACCCCTAAATGCCGAATTTTAATCAAATCTGCAAACATTTTAAAATTAGTCTGCTATGGTGGTGCCGCCATTTTTAATTTTCAAATATTGACTAAAATTTCATAACTTTTATTCTTAAATACTTCTAGATACTGATATTTCAGCCGAATCGGTACAAATGACAAAATTCGTTCGCTATGTTGGCGCCACCATTTTGATTTTTGTTGTGCATTCTTAAATAATCCCCATAAATGTTAAAATCATCCGTCCGACCTGTTGACATTGTCATTTTGGCACCGCTATTTTGAATTTTTAAATGCGGACTCTTTTAAATTTTCCTAGGCACTGATTTTCAGTTTTGGCTACACAAGTAACAAAAATCATCTGCCGTATTGGCGCCGCCATTTTGGATTTCTAAACGTTGACTAAAAAAAATCGGATTTTTTACATCCGAAAGTGTATGCATGTCAAATTTGAAAATAATCGGTAATGAAAGTGCTGAAAAATCCATTAGAAGATTTGAACCAGACATACAAACATACAATCAGACGAATAGGAAGCCAATAAAAGCGCGTTAAAAGCATTGATTTTAGTTTAAAACTCTAACACCCGTATTCACTAAAGAGGTTTAACTTTAGATAAGGTCTAACTTGACAGTTACAGGTTTAAGATGACATTTTCAAGAACTGAACAAATCATTTTTTTAAATGTCACAATTACAAAATGATAGTGACATAAGGCAAACATAACTAAAAACTAAAGTTAATAATATATAAATAACTAATTCCCTTTTAAACTTACCTAACATAATGGTTTGATTTTATATAGTGAAGTAGAGAACGATTATTTTTGTGAAGTTTGTAAAAATACCTATTTGCCTCATTAAGGAATAGGTAAGAATCCTTCTTTTTGTCAACGATAATGAAGCATGGCTCATTTCTTCATTTTCGTACATCAAATATTTTAACAGGTCGTTATTTTGTTTCGCCATATTGAATTCATACCAATATTTTACCAGTTTTTTTTTATATCAGACCGAATTTTTGTGGAAAATTAATCGAGTAAGTGGATTTTTTAGCTATACCGGAACAGACCGACCGACCGACAGTAATGCAAAAAAAACATGAGGATCTGTAAAAACCCGGAACGATAATTTTTTCACAATTAATGATACTTTCTTATGCGGGAAGTGAAAACTCACGCCATCACTGTCATTCGTCAACAAATGGCCAAGGCTTGGGCATGGGCCATCCCCACTTCTTGTTTTATCGTAAACAATGGTCGATAGAATGTGAAAAATAGGGGAACCATGTTGGCGCATACCCCTAACGTGATTTATGAATGAGTGGTGATCTCTACTTTAATTCTTACTCTAAGGTCTCGACCATGTTGGACAAAAGAGGAGGTAAGGAGAAGTAATATGGCGATTTTCAAATGGCTAGATTGTTGAAGAACTGGTGCAGATTAGTTTATATATATATATATATATATATATATATATATATATATATATATATATATATATATATATATATATATATATATATATATATATATATATATATATATATATATATATATATATATATATATATATATATATATATATATATATATATATATATATATATATATATATATATATATATATATATATATATATATATATATATATATATATATATATATATTAATTCAATAGTTCAATTTTTTTTGCTTAATCGGTGGCGCTTAAATGTTAGGAGGAGTACAGCATGTTATTTTATCAGTAAACTATGCACGGCATATATTTTTTTACATTTCAAACAATAGTAACAAGCAAAACTAACCTAAAGTGTCCATATTGTTGACTGATGCTACACAGGAACATTTTAAAAATATAACACATTGCATATCAACGAAGTTCGAAAGTACAAACAAAATTGTGAGTAAAATTCACCTTTTTAGTGGCATGAGTTTTCCGAAATTGTAACGAATTTCTCATTATTTGGAATAATTATTTCAAATTGTGATTGTTTTTGACATCATAAGTGTTTTCGCTTAAGGTGATAAAAATTATTAAAACAGTGCACCATAATCTTTTAAAAACTGGGTTACATTGCTCTTTTTAAAAACTTGATAAAAATAATTCCAAAAATTCATAAAAATCTAATTTATTTCTGTGGTGCGTTTAAGTGGGGTCTGATATAACCTATATATGTTGGTACTTATTTGATAAACAGTCGATTACATTTTTTTTATTATTTTAAAAAGTGGAGCTAAGTTTTACATACGTCGGAATAACTCTGCTGTATCTTGAATGTATGTTATATCCCCTATATTTGAATAACAGACTCCAGAGATTTGTAATTTTTTTTATTGTAAGAAAACGAAACTACATTATTTATTCATAAAAAAAACAATACATGGCATTAAACAAATAAAATAACGTCGTAATCAAAAACCGATGTTAATCCAGGGACGGAGAAAGTACCCCTTTTAGAAATTCTCTTGGAAGGTCGAATGGAGCCTAGGATATCGAATAGAATACGACAAAACGGCCTACTTCTCGGATTACGGTTGCGAAATGCAAATCGTCATAATGGGATGTTTTGTCTTCTACAAACTTAAAAGTCGCTGTTCTGCCTAATATAATATTATATATATATATATATATATATATATATATATATATATATATATATATATATATATATATATATATATATATATATATATATATATATATATATATATATATATATATATATATATATATATATATATATATATATATATATATATATATTATATTAGGCAGAACAGCGACTTTTAAGTTTGTAGAAGACAAAACATCCCATTATGACGATTTGCATATCGCAACCGTAATCCGAGAAGTAGGCCGTTTTGTCGTATTTTCATACGAAGGACAATTATATCCTAAAGAGATTATGGCTGTTGACCACGAAAACGTGACCATTAACTCTATGGAAAAATCCCTCAAAAAACGGAAATAGCCCTCAAAGCAAGATGAACTCAATTATCCGTGGTCCGATATCCTAGGCTCCATTCGACCTCCCAAGAGAATTTCTAAAAGGGGTACTTTCTCCGTCCCTGGATTAACATCGGTTTTTGATTACGACGTTATTTTATTTGTTTAATGCCATGTATTGTTTTTTTTTATGAATAAATAATGTATTTTCGTTTTCTTATATTAAAAAAAATTACAAATCTCTGGAGTCTGTTACTCAAATATAGGGGATATAACATACATTCAACATACAGCAAAGTTACCTCGACGTATGGAAAACTTAGCTCCACTTTTTAAAATAATAAAAAAAATGTAATCGACTGTTTATCAAATAAGTACCAACATATATAGGTTATATCAGACCCCACTTAAACGCACCACAGAAATAAATTAGATTTTTATGAATTTTTGGAATTATTTTTATCGAGTTTTTAAAAAGAGCAATGTAACCCAGTTTTTAAATGATTATGGTGCACTGTTTTTACTAATTTTTATCACCTTAAGCGAAAACACTTAAGATGTCAAAAACAATCACAATTTGAAATAATTATTCGAAATAATGAGAAATTCGTTACAATTTCGGAAAACTCATGCCACTAAAAAGGTGAATTTTACTCACAATTTTGTTTGTACTTTCGGACTTCGTTGATATGCAATATGTTATATTTTTAAAATGTTCCTGTATAGCATCAGTCAACAATATGGACACTTTAGGTTAGATTTGCTTGTTACTATTGTTTGAAATGTAAAAAAATATATGTCGTGCATAGTTTACTGATAAAATAACATGCTGAACTCCTAACATTTAAGCGCCACCGATTAAGCAAAAAAAATTGAACTTTTGGGAAAAATTTTAAAAATATATGTTTTTGAATTAACGATTTTATTATATATATATATATATATATATATATATATATATATATATATATATATATATATATAAACTAATCTGCACCAGTTCTTCAACAATCTAGCCATTTGAAAATCGCGATATTACTTTTTTAACACCTCCTCTTTTGTCCAACATGGTCGAGACCTTAGAGTAAGAATTAAAGTAGAGATCACAACTCATTCATAAATCACGTTAGGGGTATGCGCCAACATGGTTCCCCTATTTTTCACATTCTATCGACCATTGTTTACGATAAAACAAGAAGTGGGGATGGCCCATGCCCAAGCCGTGGCCATTTATTGACGAATGCCAGTGACGGCGTGAGTTTTCACTTCCCGCATAAGGAAATATCATTAATCGTGAAAAAATTATCGTTCCAGGTTTTTACAGATCCTCATGTTTTTTTTGCATTACTGTCGATCGGTCTGTCTGTTGCGGTATAGCTAAAAAATCCACTTACTCGATTAATTTTCCACAAAAATTCGGTCTGATATAAAAAAACTGGTAAAATATTGGTATGAATTCAATATGGCGAAACAAAATAACGACCTGTTAAAATATTTGATGTACTAAAATGAAGAAATGAGCCATGCTTCATTATCGTTGACAAAAAGAAGGGTTCTTACCTATTCCTTAATGAGGCAAATAGGTATTTTTACAAACTTCAAAGAAATAATCGTTGTCTACTTCACTATATAAAATCAAACCATTAAGTTAGGTAAGTTTAAAAGGGAATTAGTTATTTATATATTATTTAACTTTAGTTTTTAGTTATGTTTGCCTTATGTCACTATCATTTTGTAATTGTAATTTGTTATTGGCTTCCTATTCGTCTGATTGTATGTTTGTATGTCTGGTTCAAATCTTGTAATGGATTTTTCAGCACTTTCATTACCGATTATTTTCAAATTTGACATGCATACACTTTCGGATATAAAAAATCCGATTTTTTTAGTCAACGTTTAGAAATCCAAAATGGCGGCGCCAATACGGCAGACGAATTTTGTTACTTGTGTAGCCAAAACTGAAAATCAGTGCCTAGGAAAATTTAAAAGAGTCCGCATTTAAAAATTCAAAATAGCGGTGTCAAAATGACAATGTCAACAGGTCGGACGGATGATTTTAACATTTATGGGGATTATTTAAGAATGCACAACAAACATCAAAATGGTGGCGCCAATATAGCGAACGAATTTTGTCATTTGTACAGATTCGGCTGAAATATCAGTATCTAGAAGTATTTAAGAATAAAAGTTATGAAATTTTAGTCAATATTTGAGAATTAAAAATGGCGGCACCACCATAGCAGACTAATTTTAAAATGTTTGCAGATTTGATTAAAATTCGGCATTTAGGGGTATCTAAGACTGCACATCATGAATTTTTGTCAACATTTTAAAAATTCAAGATTGTAATGCCAACATTTGTGTAGATATGGCTGAAAGAAAGTAGGAATCTGGGGTATTTGAAAATACATACCATACATTTTTAGTAAATATTTAAAAAATGAGAGTAGGAATGCCTAGAATGCGAGCGAATTGTAATATTTAATACAGATTTCATTAAAAATCGATATTAAGTGAGCAATTCATACGTTTTTAGTAATAAATATTTAAATTGATTGAATGATTGATGACATGGGGATGTCATCAATCAATCCGATAAGTACTTTTTTCAAATATTTAAGTTAAACATTTAGTTAGGCCACCGTTTTGTTCACCCATTTTGAATTTGTCTCAACATTTTTACCAGTTCATCCCTATATAATAACTGATTTTTAAGCAAAATTTGAACATAATCGATGTAGTAGCTTTCTGCATTGACACACAATATTTTATTAGGCCGCCATTTTGGATTTGTAGTAAAACTTATCAGTTGATGGTCATGTCAAAAAAAGCGAGCGCTATTGGATACGAATAGAATAGCCAATTGTCATATTGTTTTTCTATGTTAATAGCTAAAATTTAAAAAATGAAAGATTTTTTTAATTTTCAATATCCTAAATCTTAAATTCTAACCAGTTTAGAATATGTTTACGAACACATTTTTACTTTTAATACCCAAAGAATCACCATTTAAATTCCTTTACCTGACAACACTTATATAAAAAATTGGCCCAACTCAAGTAAAAATTAAAAAAAGGCGCGAAATCATCCGAAACTTTATTATTTCCCCAGATTTCATCCAAAATCTAGTGATTTTCGAAATCGCAGTTTTTTTTGAGCGTGAGATGCCCTTCGACTATTTTAATATAGTATAGGTATATTCTATAATTATTTTAATTCTCTGATAGGAAAAACTATTGTAATCGGCAAAAAATCACCTTAGTTTTCTTTGTATCATTTTGCTTCTGAAGATTCTCATATGACCCCCGACGAAATAAACGTTCTATTATACTGAACCGGATTGGTCAATACGTCATGTGATCCAAAATAAGTGAATAAGGTATCTTCCATTAGACATGTCTCCTGGAAAAGGAAATCTTATTGCTGTTTACTTAGTGATTAAAAGAAAATTCCAAACTTAAACGGCCATTTTTTTACAAACTCACATTGCCGCACCATAGTTAGGTCAACTAACGCTCCTAGTTTCGCAATGTCCAAGATAAAGTAAATAAAACTTATTTATGAAATATTTAAATAAAAAATGTTCTTCCAATGTCACCGCACCTTTAGAACGCTGCTTCTTGAAGTAAGGCAACATATAATTACAAGATTTGAGCCATATCAACAAATACACAATAATACATTAAAACACATGTAGTAGTCACGCTAAAAAAAGCTTGGTATCTAATAAAATATTTTTTAGCAAATTAATTTCTTTAATGTTAAAATTTCTTGTAGTTCACTATTGGTTTTTAAGCCACGCCGGCCACGTGACCCTGTAACAATGTTTACTGTAGACTATTATACTTTTTTACTATAAGGATCCCTTGTCAATGAAAGTGGGATGGTCTAATACCACAGTGGGATGGTTTAATACGTGGAGTTGTCGATCGGGTTTACCATAGCTAACTAAAACTTTTGTTACTGGTGAAATCTGATCTGACACTTTAGGTATTTTAGTTTGTATTTTACTATTTTGCAATAAAAGTAATTTTTTTATACTGCTTAGAAACTAATACTGGAACTACATTACTATTCTTTGTACGAAAATTGTATTGAGTCATGTTTAAACATATTCACCGTAATATAAATTGGTATAAACATTGGTGTTCCTGGCTAGGCTTGGCATTGTCGTACAATCGACCTTATACTGTGAGGTAATCTTGGCAGTGGCTAAATATGTAAATAATGAACTCTATTGATGAACTATTTATTCTTCCTCTAAGATCGAGACAAACATCTATTTTATTGTAACAAAAGTCAGCCATTAAAGTTATATTAGGATGATAACAGTTTATAAATAATAAAGGTAATCATATAAATCTTTACGTACTATTAAAACTGGCATTTATCTATGTGCAAAACGTTCTGGGCCGTCTAAAATAAATACTTTAACCTTTTCCAAGAATGTATGGTAAGCAAACTAATATTGATGATGTTTAAACAATCACACACCAACAACACCTCTCTATTTAACCCCTACTCTGGACTGGTTCGCCTTGAAAAACTTTTAAGTAAACAATAAAAAGTAGGGTTGCTGGCTAAATTGTTAACCTTCGTTTTTTCAATTTTTCTGGCACTTTAATATAACCTAAAATATTATAAGAATATATAGGTTATTTAAAAATCTAGTAGTTTTTACTGGGAGATAAAATAAAGTTATAGAGAATATAAACTACGGTCACCACTAGATATATAAAATACGCTTTATAAAACACAACCTATATATACTCTTGAAATTTAAAGCTTAAAGTTACTTGTGAGCATTTTATAAAAACTTTCTGAGTGGTACAATATAACTAGATTCTCAATATATTATAAACCTATTATAAACCAAATGTTGACTTCAGGTGGCCCAAAAAAACTACGAGAACAGTTTATTTTATGGTGTAACAGTGCAATTTCGATATCTCGCACTATCCCTACTTCAACTATCCTCATTGAGTGATTCGCGCGCATTACACCAGTCCGCCACGGGTATCATTAGGCCCTAGTAGAGTTAACTTTTTTTTTGTTTGTTTAAATAACTCTTTGAATTTTGTAATTTTTGTTTTAATCAAGGTAGGTAATATATTAAACAGTTGAATATTGATGTTTATTTTTCGGGGTTTTAGTTATATTTGAAATTCATAATATACTAAAATGTAATATTATTCTGGTGCCCCCAAGCGTAATTTCTGACTTCACCACTGCTCTTGATTATTAAACAACTCTTGAGTTTGGTCGAAGGGACTCTGAAAACAATATTATTTTTGGTTCCTGGGCAAATTATTATTTACAGCTGTACTAAATTATTTATAATTAACAATAATGCAATATTATTTCTTACTTTTGGCTTCATTTCATCTAGGCTTAGAGCTGATCCAAACTGTGTCAGAACCGAAGCCTGGAGAGTGTTTAGAGGCCTACAAGTCAAAGCAACAACAAGTAAAACACAAATAAACAACCAAAAAAAAACTTTGTAGGTATCTAGATAATAAAGAAAACTAAAAATTATAATATTCAAAATGTTTCCATCATTTAGTATGCATCGATTTAGCCTTCAGAGTCTGTTCGTTGACTTCTTGAAGGCTGGTAGAACAAAAAAAAACTGCTGAGGGGGTTAGATATATTGTGTTACATGCTGGAATAGAATTTGGATTTGTAAGAAACGCCGGTTTGATGTTCAAATCGCGTAGTAAATCTAGAGCCTACCATCATTCTATGAACTGTGCAAAACTTTGAAAAGTTGTTTCAGGAACCGCTTATCCCAAACTTATTATGCTAATTATTATAAACCACTAAATAGGTGTTACTCAGTATAAAATTTTATTATTTCTCTTTGATTTTGCTCTATTAAAATGATATAATGGGCAAATAATTTGATTTGAAAAAGGACATTGTGAAGACAGGTTAAAAAATTCACATACAAATTTGGATGTAGCATATGTAAAAATAAATATATTGAAAATCAGCAGGTCACAAACACACTGTTCTTCTCAAGCCTGCAGCATACTCCAAACATGAAAAAATCGTACAAAATTCAAATTATTACTGACTCTATCTATAATGCAATAAGAATGGAATGGTTAATCGGTATTAAAAGAATTTTAAAAACAAAATTTATCATGATCAATTCAAGGCGTTAGATCGCAGAAGACAGAAAAATATATAAATGGTTCAAAAATTCAGTCAGTTTTTTGCTTTACGAATCAGTCAGTTATTATTTAGAAAAAAAACACAAGGGTAACCTTAAACTATGTTTTTTTCATACCTCCTTTTTAAATATATATTTAAAAAAAGTAATTGTTTTAAATTATATTTAGGTAATAAGTACACACTCAAAAAAATAATTAATAAAAATCTCCATCACGCTTTCTCTCTTAAACACACTGTCTTTAAGGGAGAACTGCACGCAAAAAGTGAAAAACCAGCGACAAGGTCTAGTCGAGTTGAAAGTAAGATGAAAAGGTACCTACGCATTAAAAAAAACTTCCTGCACGTCCAATCCAAAAAAATGTGTTATGTATAGGTAATTTAAATTACATTTCGGTTAAAAATGGGTTCAAAAGGGTTCACGCGCTGCAGAAATACAAAGACATGAGTATGATTTCACATTTCAAATTTTGCAGTTATGTAAGGATCAATGTAAGGCGGTAGAGCCATTTTGTGAAAAAAAAGTATATGCGAAGGCATGTGCATCAAAAAATAGTCGAAAATGGACAAATCTACTTTTATTTTATAACTCTAGATTTGATTTTTTCATAAGAATTCGCCTTTAGCGCCCAACTATACATATTTCCCTATTAAAATTACATTGAGGCTAATACATATCTCTTATAGTTTTAACATAATATTGCAGAGGCGGAAGGCTTGCAAATGATCCATATTACTGCGTGCAGTCCCCCCTTAATGAGGAAATCTTGTAGACGGGAAAGAGTAGCAATGAAGATGAGAGATGTATTTCTTAATATTTAAAAAAAAATAAAAAAGAAAATCATGATTTTCGGTTTTACGGACATCTTTTCAAGTATTCGGAATCCTCCAATTTCATCGACGACATTGTTCGGCATTAAAGTGCGCTGCTTTGCTCTTATTTAACAAACACCCTATCTCACATCGTTTCCAAGATGGCAATGTTTCTCTCAGTTATATAACCAAACACTCTGTATCCAAACGATTAGAATTCAATATATGAAGCCTTTTTTAGTAAAACATGCAGCAAATCATCGGCGTAGTTGTAATATGTTTACAAAATATACAAGATTTGGCAATGCAAAAAAACTAAATAGACTTACAAACGAGGTATTAAGCCACTGAAATTTTGTTTTAATGCAAAAAACAAACAATAAACCAAGCAGATTTTAAAATAGAATATTTTTTTATTATATATTTTTTTTCAATAAATTTAGAAGACATTTTGCACTCAATTTAATCATCATGCCTAAATATCTAACTCTTTCCACAAAATAAAATTTATCTAGATAACTACTGAACTGAATCGACCTATTGTAAATGTAATCTATCAAAAAATAAAGTGTTTTTGTTTGCTGCTCATAAAATAAATACGTCGGTTTACTTCTTCGAGGACATCAAGAAAGGCATTTGTACGAATTATTCAACAAGGGTCCCTTGCTACGATTTTTTTGCTTTACGAATCAGAAAGTAAACGGGTAAACAAGTGAAGTATACCACAACAAACTAACCTACAAAAACCGTAAATGTTAAATAACTTGAGGCAATATGCACTGAATGTTTAAATATGCAAAAAAAGTAATATTTGCAAAAATGTTTACTATAACCCGAGCTTCAATCATAATTATGACCAGAAAAAGGCAATCTCCGAAACGATTTGTTTTACATAAAATACAGTTTATAATAAAAAATTAGAAATTTTTAAAATGCATAGTTAATAAGATCTAAATTCCATATATAACATTAAATATTTTTTGCCAGTGATTAAATATGTGACTTAATAATAAAAAGAAAGCATACTTGCACGAATCTATAGAGAACGGTTATCAATAATTTTTTTGTTTGTAGAATTTCCAACCCTAGCAATTTAAAGCAGCTCAATTAGCAAGAGGTTAGACAACCGCAACCAAATTAACGAATTAAAATAATTTAATTGGTTTGGATAATTAGGCGAGGTCTGTGAATGCAATATTTAAACTAAACTGCAACTATAATATATGATGCTACATCATAATCAAAATTTTTAAAGAAACACCTAAACTTGTCTTAAACAAATCTGCTTCTTTTTTACCATTACAAAAAAGGACAAATTTGGAGGATACTGAATCTTAAAAAAAGAACCTTTTTGAAAATAGAGGATGTTAGTGTGTGTTAGTTGGATGTTAAATTTTCAATATCTTTATTTTTTTATATTTAAACACAATTCCGCTAAGAAATGTTGAAGCCGAGGGGTGCTTCTTTGCTGGATCAATACCGACAAAGTTTCAAACTTGACATGACAGTCTTAACAGAAATGTTTTATGACCATAAATGTTCTACGTTTTCATGTCACATATTTGTGCTACTTATACCATTAAAATAACAATGGATTGTTGAAATAGCACAATATCTAACGAAAATTTAAAACACCAGTTGGACTTCTTTCAACTAAAAACAGTGTATAAAAACTAATGAAGTTAAAATATTTATTTTAAAGGAACTTCTTGGCTTTTCGCAACGTAGGACCGGATGTGTCGGATAATTGAAAAACAGGGATAACTGTAACACATATTTATTTTACGTAATATAACACCCAAACTAAAAATAGGATATTTTAACATATAAACGAAAAATGGCACATACATACATATATTTAAATATAATTGATTTAAACATCAGTAACCCTTGTAACCATGTTATTGAAGGGGAACATTCAATTTTTTTCTGTACAAGTTGTTCCATTAAGAATGGTCTGCGGCCATAACGATAAATGTTGATCCCACAATTATGGGGGAAAATATTTGTGGGTAAATTGGCCAAAAGAAATCGCTGGCAATTATTTTCATATTCGAAAAATGGCCGCTAAGGGGCGAAATAGCAACTCAAAAATGGAAATGTCGATTTTCTCTTGAATTTTCCTAATTAAGGTTTGTCGAAATTATAAACGTTGTATTCTTCAGGCAGTTATGTAACTTTTTGCTATTTATTTTTTTTTTTTATTTTCACAAATAAAGTGGTGGGGAAGGTCAAACTTTTTTCTTTGAAACGTTTATATCTCTGTTTTAGATGAACCAATTACGTTGAACTTGTCAGAAAAAAGCGTTTTTTTGCTCTTTATGTAGAAGTATTAACTGTACCGTAACGATTCTATTAGTGGTCACTAGATGGAGTTTTTTCGTATTTTATTGAAATAATACGGATTTTTTAAAAAAAAATCAAATAACTGATATGACTTTTTTGTCATAATTTAATATAATTTAATTTAAGGTTATAAAAGGTATCGAACAGTGAAATTAAAATTACAGGTCCGTATTTAAATTAAAAAAGTTGATGATAGCCGCCCGATTCCGAAACGATGGATTGTTTTTTTTTTAGTTTTTCTAAAATTGTAGGCTTAGTTGACATGACAGATGAAATTAATTTTCATTCATAATTGTCACTTTTTCTCCTCTACAAATTGGTAAGGTTAGTTTTTCACTCCGACGTTTCGAATTCGGGTTTTTTTCTGACACTAGTTTCAATGTAACCGGTCCATCCAAAAGAGAGATATAAACGTTTCAAAGAAAAATGTTTGACCTTCCCCCATCACTTTATTATTGAAAATAGAAAAAAAAGATAAATAGCAAAAAAATGCATAATTGCCTGAAGAATACAATGCTTATTTTTTCGACAAACCTTAATTAGCAAAATGCAAGTGAAAATCGGCATTTCTATTTTAGAGTTGCAGTTGCGCCCCTTAGTGGGCATTTTTCGAACTCAAAAATAATTAGAGATTTCTGCTGGCCGATTTACCCATAAATATTTTTCCCCATAATTGTGGGATCAACGGTTACCGAGTTATGGCCGGAGAACATTCTTAATGGAACACCCGGTACAAATACCAGTATAATTTAATATAGTAGTGTATCCTTTTTTCACGAAATATAGTTGCGGTATTTTTTAAATATTACACTTTGTTGTTTAAATGTACTAAGGTGTTGATTAATTAAGCACATGGTTTTGCATATCAAAATATTGAAATATAATGGAAAATTATGAGCACACAAGCAATTTATTAATTCAATAAGAATGTATTACTAAAAGCGGACGTTATACTTTTAAACGACTTTTAAAAAAGAGATTATCAATTTGAGGCTATGTATGTTTTTTTATGTACGTTTACGGTTTATTGAGCACACTGAAAAAAAATATGATGGAATAACGCCATTTTTAATCTTTTTCTACCTAATAATTTACGCAATAAATTTTAAATGCTTTAATATATTGCGATGAAATTTGGCGTATGAAGGGTAGTTAACCAAAAAAGTAAATATGGAGTATTTTTTCGTCAGGTTATTTTGGCTTTTATAAATATTAATGAATTTTTAAAATATCAAATATCTCTTGGCAAAAACATTTCTTGTGTCAACAAGTGAGGTGTACAACGGGCGAGGATGGAACTACGGAGAAAAAGGTGGGTATTATAAAAATATCGGCACAAAGTTTAATTTTACTAATCATTTTAATTTTTGACAATGCATATTGCTGATCTGGGATAAATATGAATACGGCGCATTTTATATATTAATACCGTGACTTTAACAAAAGTCCATATGCGATGAACCCGGATCCAGGATGGAGTTCATGATCGCGAACTATTCAACGACAACTTCATTGTATATAGAAAGGACCGCAATCTTTACATAATGAATGTCACCAGGGGAGGTGGTGTCCGGCTTGGAATTAGGCATGATATAACTACTACTAGACTGGACTTGCACGAACTTGAAGAACTGGTACCCGAGGTAGATGTCTTGGGATGTAAACTTAATGTTAATAATTGTACATTTTTTGTTTTCACTATTTACATTCAGCCCAATTCACTACTATACCTTTACCAGAACTTGCTTGACTATCTTTCATCTTTTGAGCTTATTCAAGATGAAAAAGTAATTTTTATTGGGGATTTTAATATCAGCTCTAAGGCCAACACTAAACTTGAAATATTAAACGAGTTCCTGTCACTAGGGAACTATATTCAATCTAACTCATTAACCAATCCCCAAGGCAACACTCTGGACCTTGTAGTTTCTAATCTATCATGTCAGGTCAACCGAGAGGATCTGCCCCTTGTCAGGGAAGATCCTGCCCATCCGCCCTTTAGTGTGTCCTTAAAATTATCGTCCAACGATGACACCCCATTTGATCATTTTCCAACATAAACAAAAGCTACAATCTTAAAAAAGTCAACTTCTTTCTGATGTATCAGCTTTTGTCAAACACTGATTGGAATTTTTTGAAGAATGAACCTAACGTTAACACCCAAGTAAGCCTTTTCTATGAAACATTGTACAAAATCCTTGATTTATCCGTTGCCTTGTTTAAAAAGTACAACAAATATAATGAGACCTCTTATCCAACTTGGTAAACCAAGGAAATACTAAGTGATTCAAAGCGTAAGAAACAGCTTCATAAGAGATCTGGCTTGAGATCCGACTATCAGTCGTTCTCTAGACTTAGACATGCCATTAAGGTCAAAGTTGACGGTGCCTATAAAACATATATAGACACCACTGAATCATCAATTAAAACTGATCCCAAGCATTTTTGGAAATATATTCGGCAGAAACGCAACAAGACCCGCATCCCGGGATGTATGACCCTCGGTCCATCATCACTTGAGACTCCACAAAATATTGTGAATGGTTTTGCCGAATTTTTTAATAGTATCTATGTAGATTCCTCTGTTCCACTCCTTACTAATCTGGACGAGTCAAGCATCTCGCAGAACATAACGATTAACCATATTTCTCAGTCTGAAGTTTATAGGGCACTGAAGCAGCTCAAAAATACTAACACAGCTGGACATGATAAAGTACCCTCTTTTATACTCCGTGACTGTCCTCAATGCTTAGCGACACCCCTTTATCATATATTCAATAACGCCATATCATCTAATACGTTCCCTGATGAATGGAAAAAATCTAAGATCTGTCCAATATTTAAGGGTGGCGGAATCAACAACATCACACACTACACCAATTTCTATTCTATCCAACTTCTCGAAGGCCTTTGAGATCTGCATTTATAACAAACTGTTTCATAAAATAAAGAACTTAATTTCACCCATGCAACATGGCTTCTTTTCAAAAAGGTACACTGTAACTAATCTTGCTAGTTTCTTACAAAAAGCCTATCACGCTATTAACTCAAGAAATCAACTTGACGTTGTTTACACAGACTTTTCGAAGGCCTCTGATAAGTTGGATCATGGTTTGGTTGCTTCGAAAATGTTTAGAGTGGGACTTCATACTGATTTAATTAAACTTTTTATCTCCTATCTCAGTAATCGATCCCAGTTTGTTGAATTCAATGGATTCAGATCTAATGAGTTTAGTGTTCCAAGCGGTGCCCCTCAGGGCAGCAACCTTGCTCCTCTTATATTTGCCAAATTTATAAATGATATCACCTTGAATATTTCGTCCCATTGCTTGCTGTTTGCTGTTGACCTTAAAATATTTAGTCATAAGACTTTCAGGATTGCCTTAAGTTGCAAGAGGACATTGAAACCCTATCAACCTGGTGTGTAACTAACAAACTTCCACTAAATGTCAGTAAATGTAAGTCTATGTCAATATCCATTCTGCACCATGAAATTAACTTCAGTTATAAATTGGCAAATAGCGCTCTTCCTAAAGTTGATCATGTGCGCGATTTAGGAGTGATAATAGATAAAAGACTTAATTTCAATAGGCATATTGATGATGTTGTACAATCATCTTTAAAGACCTTGGGGTTTATCTTCAGACCAACTAAGGATTTTAAAAATGTTGAGAGTTTGATTACCCTATTTAACTCATTGATCAAGTCAAGACTTCAATATGCAGCTCTGGTATGGTATCCTTATTACGCCTCCCACCTGGACAGGCTTGAATATGTTCAGCGCAGATTTCTCAAATACCTAAGCTTTAAACAGGATGGCGCCTACCCCACAAGGGGATGTGATCATCAATTACTACTTACAAGATTTAACTTTCATTCTCTAAATCAAAGTGCTATTTTATCTAGCCAACTCTTTATTTATAAACTGTGTAATAATATGGTGGACTCGACCGATCTATTGAGCAATCTTGATTTTTTTGTTCCTCCAAGAAACACGCGCTCACACCTTAAATTTTATCTTGAAAACCGTCCTACTCTCATTGCCAGAAATGCACGTTTATATCGATCCTGTTCATGGCTTAACATACTACATATTAATTATAATGTAGATCTTTTCAATGATTCTATTGGTACCTTCAAGAGGAAAATTGTAGCTCTGATTTCAATTTTTAATTGATTTATTTTAAGTCATGTACATCCGGTTAGATTATTTCTGGTATAACTTATTTTTAGATTTAAATTTTGTTTATTATTTTATATCTGCCCAGCCACTGTGGTCATAGGCTGATATCAATGTTAAGTTCCTTTTTGTTTTTAGTGCCTAAATTGTCTTTTTATTGGGATTTCCTGTTAGACAATAAAATATTTGAATTTGAATTTATTTGAATTAATTAGTAGTTTATATACCTATATAAACTCACTGATTTTGGTATTTACTTAACCGGGTTTTAATTTAATTTTTGCAATAATTACTAGGTATGTAAAGTCCATGATTTATGTATTTAATTAATTTGCCCAAGATGAACCCTTTATCAAAAAAAAATTAAATTTAAATTCAAAATAGCTCGCCCTCTATAAGAGGGAGCGCAATTTAGGAGAAATGATTTTTCACCTACTCGGGGTCCCTGCGGACCCCTTAAATTATTCCGGCTAGAAGTGGCTGAAAAAAATCAGTGAAATGTGAGAAACGCATACACATACGATGTGACTACATGGGCAATAAAATAAAAAATAATTAAAATATTTTAAAAAAGTAAAATAGCAGTTTTGTTGCTAAGAAATAAAGCTTTAAGATGTTACTTATACTTATCCTCAAAACATAAAAATATTTTTTGCGAGCGTTAAAAAAATTTTGAATATGTCGTTCTATAATCTATATATCTGTAAATATATCTCAAAAGTTTTATTAAATAATAATAAATAAAAAAAAGTTTAAAGTTATTCGATATTTTAAAATGTGGACATGTAGCTAGTTTAAGATTTCTTTTTGTATTTACAAAAGTTTTTAATATTTTTACCAACAGGCATGAATCGGTACAAGCAGATATCCAGGCTAAAATATAATCCTCAAGTTATGTTTTATATATAATATGTACACATGGAATATAGCAATTTATTAAAAACTCCACTTTGTGCCGCGTTAATATTGAAAATTATTTTTAAAATTTTTAGATATAAAAAGTAAATCTTTAATCAACTGTCGATAGTATAAAATATATTTTAATATATGGTACAAAATACAATACTTTACTAGAAAGTATCCCAATTTGGTATCAACTGTTGCCATTAGACCTAAAACTGTGATTTTTAAAATACTCTGGAGCAACCTCAGTCAGCCAGTCACCTTCTATCGTCGTCAGATTTCGTAGATAACATTTGGTAGTTTGAACAACTTCCGTGAAAATAATGTAGGGAGGTTGTTGACCGTGAACCACCGAACTTGGATGAATCTGAGTTACCTGTCGTTTATCCAGCTAAAAAAATATGATACATTAGGTTTTTGAATATATTTTACAACCTATTATAGCCGTTGCAATTAGCAAATTAAAAGTAACTTCATTCAGTGGCAAGAATATCCAAAAATGGGGCAAAAATCCAAATAACAGGATTTTTCCAGTAAAAATGTAACTTAAAAATTTTAAAAAACGTCTAATGAACGTTTATTAAAAGTTATAACATACAATTGTTTTTTTATTAACTAACATTAAAAAAGGATTTACTCGTTTTAGTTGCATTCTACATACAAAAAGCAAGTTTTAGTTACAACTCTTACACAAATTTTAATTCCTAAATATTTTAATATGCAAGTATTTTTTGCATATCCAATTATTTTTTTCTTAAAACTATGTAATATATAATTTACAGCTCATTTTGCAAAAAAATGAAAAAAGTGGGTTAAACATAATATATTTCCTCAATTCAGAACTTCGAGACTCTGGCAGATATAAATTTGATACAGATGGCATGTTGGAAATAACTTATTGGAATTAAAATTGGAAAAAAATCTATGGAGTAGATTTTGCTAAATTTGAGATCTTCAGAGGTTAGAAGTGACATACCTCAAAAATGTCGTTTGAACATTTTTTACTAAACTAGTAGTTTCCGAGAAATTTTTCCAATTATGTTTTGAGCATCCATTTTATGCGAATTTAGTGGAAGTTAATATTATTTGAAAATTGAAATTAGGATAAGAGATGTTTCATAAAAACAAAAAAAGTTTTCATTGACATGTTTTAGGAAATGTTTAATTTCGTGTGTGAGGTGAGGTGGTGATTTTTTAAAATTATCCTTGTTTCACACCCTCTATCTGGAGATATAAATATTTCAGGAAACATGTCAATAAAACGTTTTTCTACTTCAACTACATCAGTAATTGACAGGCTTTTGAAAACTAAAAAAAAAATTATTTTTTTGGCTACGCATTGAAATTGTGCAGCTCTGACAGGTTTTTTATTTGCAACCAATATCCCACTCCATCTGTCGGCACGTTGGAGGATCGGTTATGCTACTCCCATCTTTTTCTTCTCTTCGAAAGCGCTACCTAAACTATTAGAACTCGGTCTTCCCTATTTTTTGCCTGCAGATTTATTTCATACCCTTATCATTTCGAAAATGCAAGCCGGGAAATCTATTGATTCTTAATATCCCTAAAGAACCAGTACCATTTTATAAGTTGAGCTTGAAACCTACCGAAGAAACCAAATCTGCCAGGCTCAAAATATTGTTTCCACTTACCCAGAACTTAGGACAAAGTAGTTTTAAAAACAATGTCGCCATTTTATTTATACCAAACAAGGTATCTGTAAGCGTCAATTTTTAATTAAATTAAGAAATTTAGTAAAACATGGAAGAGTACAAGAAAATATTGTTACTGTTATTTAACATTTTTGTTGTGTTTATAAAAGTTACCTCTTCGTTTCCGCAATATTAGAATTCACAAATCATCCTTAAGGGAGGACTGCACGCAAAAAATGAAAAATGAGCGACAAAGTCTAGTCAAATTCATAGTAAGATAAAAAGGTATACAGGTATTAGAAAATACTTCCTGCACGTCCGACCTTAAAAAATTCTTCTATCTATAGGCAATTTAAATTACATTTCCGTTAAAAACAGGTGCAAAAGGGTTCTCGAGCTTCAGAAATACAAAGCCATAAGTGCGATTTAACATTTCAAATTTTGCGGTTATGTAGACGAAGGATCAATGCAAGGCGGTACAGAGCCATTTTGTGGGAAAAAAATTACATGCGACGGCATTTGCGTTAGAAAGTGATCAAAAAATGGTCGAAAATGGACAAATCTACTTCTATTTTATCATTCTAGATTTGATTAGAACTATACATATTTCCCTATTTAGATCACATTGAAGCTAATAAATATCTCTTATAGCTTTAACATAATATTGCAGCGGCGGAAGGCTTGCAAATGATCCATAATACTGCGTGCAGTTCCCCCTTAAGAGTTTTTAAGTTCAGCTAGATAAATCTTATACATATTAAAACTTATGGTGGAATTATGAGATATTTTATGTGGAAGTGATAAGTGCAAATCTAAGAAAGGTTAAATATAAATATCTTAAGGCTAGAGTTCTTAAGAGCATCTGGCTGTATGACTTATTTAAAAAATGTACTTAAAGATATATGCGATCTTTTTAGCTTTAAGACGTTCTGAACAACCTCCTGAAGAATCTTTAAATTTAAAAAGGCTTTATGAGAAGGTATTATCAGTATCCTGAAGACCTTCATAAACATTAAATTGTTTTTTTGGGAAGACACGGTGGGTCACTACGCACTGATTGGTTAGCGCTATATTATAGACATATTAAAGTGTTTTATCCCGTTTTCAGAAACATGTTTATTCCGTATCTATTGACGGCTATTTTCAAAAGTATTGGCAAATATAGCTTTTAAGATTGTTTTAAGATATAGAAATGAAATCAATAAGAGTACCCTAATTGTCTGAATTTGATTCTCGACGTTTTTAATGTATTTTTTTTATTTTAATAAAATATTTATTAGGTATCAGGTTGTTAGCCAAAGCAAATGAGTACTGGCCCTCATTGGCTATAGTTTTTATATTGCCCAATAACTTGTAATAAGTAATTATTGTTACCACATTACTCTCGGCAAAAACCAGAATCCATCTTTCATATCAGTTAATGATTTGTTCTACAAGTTTACTTGTTAGAGAAGATGGAAATAATAAAAAATATGCTACTTTTTATGAAAGCTATTGAATACCTGGTTTTAAATTTTTCTGTAAGAAGGCAGTGAACTAAAATAAAAAGGAGTATTTGTTTAAGTATATCCATACGATACCCAAATAGTTTTGGCAAATTCGTATTTGAAAAAAAAAACGTTGGTTGACGATGACCCCCCCAAAAAACGAGACGGCTATTTAAACTCTGAGAGAAGCGCCGAATCTATCGAGTGTTATTATTTTGCCAAATTTTTCAAATGGACTGGATGTAGCTCAGTACTGAAACGAGTCAGAATAAATCTATTAGGCGCATCTTTCATTTCAACGGAGAAACTGCAAAATCACCGAAAAACGAACACACGTAGTCCAACAAGGGAATAACCATAAAGCAAAATACAAAAAGTCGACAAACAGTTAGTTTTTTATGGGTTCTAAATCTGGTCTAAAATTTACATCTCTTTGGGTTTGATTCCGGTGATTTACATTTAATATCGCTTTTGCAAATTTCAAATAACAAAAATTACCTACGATTAGTTGTAATTTAAATTAATATGATTTTAAGTTGTTTTTTTTTAATTTATTTTTATAATTAACCCATGGTAATTACATTTTACAATAGGAAAAGCGCCTTTGACTGGTCATTAACATTTTACTCACAATGAAATAGTTTATATTTTTTACTTCCCTCGGAAAGTATTGTAATCCTCAAAAAAATCACCCTCTTAGATTTAGACAGATCTTCACGTTTCAGGGCTCCTAGATGCATAGCTAAAAAACTACTTTCCCAATTGACTTCAAATTCTGGTCAAAAATTAAGCGTCATATGGGGATGAACTGGTAACATTTTAGTAAAAATCAAATATGGCGGAATAAAATGAGAAACAAGAAAAATGTTAAAAACTGTGGTACGTTGTACATAATGTCGACCAAATAAATAAATGTAGGTCTGTCTGCCGCGCTCTCTCTCTCTCTGTCTGTCTGTCTGTCAGTTCGCGGCATCGCTAAAAACCACTTACCCGGTTTGGTCAAAAACTAAGGGTCACATAGAGACGACCTGGTTAATATTTTGTTAAAATACAACATCCGGAACATAATGGCGGGTTAGTGAAATTATAAAAAAATATTAATAAAAAGCTAATTATCAAATTTACCTCAAATTTTGCACAAAAAACAAATGATATATAGAAATGAACTGGTAATAGTTTGGTACCAATCAAAAAGGACGGTCTAATAAAATATTTAAAAAATCAGATATAGAGATGGCGGAACAAAATGACGGACAAATAAAAAATTTAAAAAATCAACGTAAACAAATTGGCATAAAAATGTTCGAAGAAAAGGCAGTATATGTGTTACTAAATGACTTTGGATAGGATCACACTTCACTATTCCTAATTCCTAAGGAAACTTTCTTAACGACGAAAGTTTCGGGTAAAGAAAATTTACATACATTACATTCATTTTTTTTTTCGAATGATTCAAAATAAAATGAAATGTTTCCAAGTTTCACTCATGTAAAATTTAAACTGGATAACTTAGAGCAAAATATAGTAAACGACGTTTTAAAATTTTTTGTGCACACTGTACATTTGATCTAATTCCTAAAATGATAAAGTTTTTACATTGTGCAACACCTTATATGTCAAAAATAAAATATTCTAATAAATCAATAATACACTGTTAAATTTAATCACATGCTGTACATGAAGGGTGTTATAACTTTGAAGGGATAACTTTGGCATCTCAAAAACTGTAAAAGAGACGAGGTTACTTAAATTAGGGCAAAGTTCCTTAATTTAATATCGAATAATTCCAACTACTTCCGAAGATATCCGTAAAAAAACCGAAACTTCTCATGTTTCCTTTTATGCTTTCTCAGGCGGCATTTGCAGATGTAAAATTGACTTTGTAATATCTCTTCAAATACAGCCTGAAAAAATAAAAAAATAAATGAGGATTTTCCGTTTTTCACAAGACCTTAGGTAAATAAAAGCTTTTAAAATGTTAATTTTTTTGGTTTTGATAGAGTTAAGTACATATTTAACCCCAACGGATAAGTTCCACTATTAAGGCCCCTGTTAGGAGAGACTAAAGTGAATATTTTGATTCCCAGGCTGTACGAAAATTGAGCACATACCTCAGGACAATAACATCTAGCTAACAACTCATGCAAACCGCAATATAGAAGTTAACAAATTTTAAAACATATATAGTTTAAAAGTGACGTCTAGATTCGAGATATACAAATAAACCATGTTTAATTTTTAGCAGAAAGTACCTAAAAATTCATATCTTAAATTCGCATTTTGTTGTCGTTCAAACCGATGTATTATTTCTTATTTCTAAATTTCTTTTTAATTAAATAAATGTATCTATATCTAAACGCAGGGAACTATTTAAATAAATATCGATATTAATGTCGGAATACATGACCATTCCTTATCATTCCTTAAATTTTGGGTGGAAGACAAATTATTTTCCACCTCATGTGTTCTCCCATTCGTTGACGATCCATGCGCCATCTGTTTATTTAGCTGGCTACTTTTCAGCGAACATAAAATTTTGCCAGCATTTGCCGCAGAAATCCGTGCGGCGCCACTTGCTTGATATACATCACTTTTTCTAATGGCTTTCTTGTCTCACTCATGTGTTGATGTACTACAAGCCCCCGCTCATACAACGGTATGAATTATATTATTCAAACTCTTTTACGTGTTTAAATATATATATATATATATATATATATAATATATATATAAATATGTAGAATCAATTTTGCAAAACGGCCTACAAGAAGAATTGCTTTCGATTATGTCACAGGGTGATAAAGGTATATATATATATATAAATATATATATATATATATATATATATATATATATATATATATATATATATATATATATATGTATATATATATATATATATATATATATATATATATATATATATATATATATATATATATATACACACACATCTGTTACCGACATAAGTTTTTTTGCAAATATGTCTTTTGTATTCTACGAATTCCAAAACGTCGAAAAAACTAAACTTAAAAAAATTTTACCATATATAGCCTATATAAATAGATTAATATTACAATATATTGGCTGTTATATGGCGAAGTAAAAATATCCCTCAATCTAGGCTTTTATCCGATTTGGTTACTATTAAGGACTGCGCATTTTTGCCAAACTACATTGCTATTAAAAAATATTCCTCCCTAATATTTTTGTAATATCCCTGTCCTCTTGTAATATATTTTGAACGGTTCCATGACATCTAAATCTCTACAAGTAGCACTAATACTGACGGGTGAATATACGCCAACACATTTATATTTGCTTCCATACGGCATCCTGTTTGCCTTCGATCGACGGGGCAACGAACTACCAGTAGCATGAAGACGTCGTGCCAGTCGTATAAAAACCCTTTTTCGCATCTGAGACTGCCTTGATATCTAGCAACATATATTCTTGAAATATTGACAGTATTTTGAAAGCGTATAATACACACTAGAAACACTGAATTTGAAAATAATTTGACAACTCATTTTGTAATAGTGTTTTTTTATGGCGCCCACGCTAATTTTTTCCCAAAGCCTTTACTTTTTTAACATATAGCCTTAAATTTGAATTATTGAAAATTTAAATTGCTTACTAATGAAAGAACTGTTAGTTGAAGCAAATAAGTTAAAAATTACTAAAAAATGTTAAGATGACTTAAAATATTAGAAGTATTAGAATAAGAATAGTGTTAAAAGTGAAAATTAGTTGCTGCATATAAATTCGTTTAGAAATGACTAAATTTCTTTAAAAGAGAAGAAGAGCGACCCATCCAGATGATTTACACCTTATTCCAGTTTGGAGACGTTATCGATGGGATGTCAGGATAACGAGCTCTAAGATCCCACTACACCCCGTATATTTCAAATATCTTTAAATTTTTCCTTCCTTATAAAACCCTTCGAATGCATCTTGGCTTCCACTAGATGCCCCTTGAGAGTACTACTGGTCTCACGAGATGACCTTTTCTTTCAAGCTATCCCATTCCCGCCACGTAGCGGCCATTACGCTAATATTCTATGTAGAACTGCGGCAGACGAGCGGGATAGAATGCAGGAACAACTAGGTCTCACACGTTCACAGCGTCTGCTCCCTTTCTAGCGGTGTCGTTAGTTTCCACTCTGAGCGGTTGAATCTCCCGCTTTCCCGCGAAATAAAGCAGATAAACCGAGCACGTGAAACCACTTATGTTTAAAAAAACAGAGGTCTGCCTTTCACAAGGCGATTCGGAAGACTGATCTATAATAATATATCATTCCATTTGAAATTTTGAAGAAAACACGTAAAATCTGAGAAATTGTTAGAAAGCGCCATCTGGCGATCGACACGAAACTTAATAGTTCATACGTTATTTGAAACCCCAAAAAATGTCCATCTCAACGAGACCCGTTAAGATGCGTTAAACATTAATTAAATTATGTTCGTTTATTTAAACAAATATTTGTCCTTTCTCCCACTCTTTATTTGACAGCTAGATAAAAAAAAGACATTAATGAAAAATATTTGCAATTTACTAAACACCACCTTAATTTTGATATACATACACTGGGGTGAATTTCTTGAGAAAATCCACCTTTTCTAATTGACTATGTCTGGTCTCCCTCTAGCGGCCGACCTATAGTTTTCAATGCTTTTTCTTCGCCACTTTTACTACAACAAATTTTTTACCGGCATTAATGGATTAACGTTCTTTTTTAGTTGTACACCCGGTACATAATGGATTGCAACAATGTCAGTAAAGAAAAACTTTTGATATGCTTTACTGCTTTACGAATAATTAAACATTTATTAGTTTAGACCCTTATTTTTATATACACTTTTTGTATTATTTTATGAAGAAACTTCCACTTTATTATAGATTTTCATTTTAATTTCGCCTTTATAAAGGTACATAAAAATGAGTTATTTTTGGAATGAACCGTCAACGTCGCAATTAGTCGGTGTCTGTATCACCATGGCAACCACTGGATTAGCAACCTATTCCCACAAAAACACCACAATAATCCGATGTTGAGATGAAAACATACTATAACAGGCACTAGAGAAGATTCTGAATAAAATAGCAATAAATGGTTAAATGATACGATATTACGTGGCAACATAGCAGCAAATTTCCAAAACAAACATATTTAGGACACAAGTAAAGTGTCTATACTCCGTGGCTGATGCTACTTCTATCTAGTTCAATATTCGAAGGTTAGAAAGGACACAAATATTTCTGGTTATGTCTTTATTATGACCCATTGGACACAGAAAAAGGTTAATAACCTTGGGAACTGATCAATATCTATTTATATGCTCATGTTGAAAAAGAAGTAAATTCATACATTATATGTTTTTATTAACCTTTAACAAATCTTGACAACGAAGCCCTTGTGGACCTACGTTTATATAAAATTTTAATCTTAAAATAAAACAATGATTAATCACTTTAAGTTTGCCTGCTTTCTTAATAAAAACACTTCAACATTTCTAATTTTTCACCCACCCTCTGTAACACATTCACAATTTGTTCTACGTCAGCCACGTTTTTTGATCTGGCAAGGCTGAAATCTCCAATTAAAAAGTTTTCCATATATTAACTAAAATTAAACAAACGCTGAATATTATTAATACCATAATTTAGAACACATGATGACTGATATTGAAATATAAAAGTAGGCCATTGTTACTTACTGTAATATATTGTCTATCTCTATGTAATTCAGCAACATTCATGCACAAACCGCTGAGCAGGCACTTTCTTAGCTGATCAAATTGACTACCACATGAAGAGTTCTGAATATCAGACTTCTTGCATATATCCTATAAAAACGAAATTCGTTACACCATATCGTTCCAAAATGGGTTATTTCGGCTTTTTTAAAAGATATTTTACAATTATATAATTTCTTTAACATTTTTTCACTAAATACAGTAATATAATAATAATAATAATAATACACACATAAAACACAGAAAGTTACATCCCAACTCATGCAAGGAAAGACTCACCATCAAGAGAAAAGAAGAAGGGAGGGGAATTATAGATATACAGTCGCTAAATAAAAAACAAATTTACGAACTCAAAAAATTCTTCCACAACAAACAAACTAACCTCCACAAGGCAATAGTGAAGGCAGACAAGAATTATACACCGCTCGAACTGTCAACCGAAATTCAAACGAGCCACGCAGCAGACGCACACAGTTTCATCCAATCACGACTAGAAAAGATGAACACCTGGTCTAAAAAAGCACTTCATGGAAAACACAGATACCACTTAAAGCAAGACCACATACATAAAAAGCTTTCATATACGTGGTTACAAGAAGGGCAGCTGTTCCCCGAAACAGAAGGATTCCTGCTTGCCATCCAGGACAAAGTCATAGCAACCAGAAACTACAGGAAGTACATCATCAAGGACGCAACCATTGAAGACGACAGGTGCAGGAGATGTCACCAGCAGAGAGAAACGATCGATCACGTAACGAGTGGATGTAGAATAATGGCCGGAACTGAAAACACCGCGAGACACAACTCAGCAGCGAAGGTTGTTCATCAAGCATTAGCCACAACATACAAACTAACAGAAAACACAGACCCTTATTACCATTATACACCAACATCCATACTTGAAAATGAAGACTACAAGCTCTGCTGGTACATTGGCATCCACACAGATAAAACAATCCCCGCAAACAGACCCGATATCACCTGTCAATCCAAAAAAGAGAAGATCACTTATTTAATTGACATAGCTGTCCCCAACGACGAGAACATCCAAGCGAAATTCAATGAGAGATCGCCAAATACACCGACTTGGCAATGGAAGTAAAAAGGCTGTGGAAACAACAAAGAGTCATCATTGTTCCTCTCGTCATTTCACTAACAGGTCTCACCCTAACAACATTTACACCGCATTTGGCTCAATTAGGACTTAATACAGACGTTCACAGAAACATCCAGAAGTTAGTCATCAAAACATGTAGCATCTTTAGATTATTTCTTAATACACAATAGTTGTTTTTTTCCATTTCCTTTTTTTTTGTTTTTTTTTACTGACTTGATATAATCCCGTCAGTATAAAATACAACCACAGGCATACTGTGAGCAACAAGTCGAGATAATTATAATAATACATTTGTTGTTTTACCAATCATTTACATGAACTTAATACAATCTCTGAATACTACTATTTTGGCAAACAATAGGCCTTGGTAAAGCAGACATCCAGGTACAGAACCTGAATACTGTTCAAGCCCTAATTTATACAAAACAATTAAAAATATATGGCACTGTTTATATACGGTGCGATAAATATGTTTTTAAATTTGAATGCAGATATACTCTGAAATTTTGTAAATCTACTTCTGAAAAGGAAATGTAAAGGAGAGAGGAAAACTCTGAGTGAAATAATTCATTGCGCCTGAAAAATTACAGAGACTTAAGACAATAGTTTTTCCTTTTATAACATTTTAACCAGTACAACTGTATGTAAACATCACTATCAAACAGAGCAGTACAAGGCCCCCCTTGTGGCACTAGCTCAAATCAAACCTTTACTCTAAGAACAGAACAAAAAGTCAAAGCGGAACCGCTTTGATTTTCTGTTCTGATGTCAAATACTTCGATCTCACAGAAGACGTGGCACCAATCCTACAGTGGAGAGGTAACTGCTTTCGAACTGAGACCTAACTCGCGACTAACTGGTAAGGTGGAAGGTATTATTCAAAATTAAGTGCCTTGCCTTAGTTACCCTGCCGTACCTTCTTAAATTATAGGGATATACGAACTTATACAGTTGAAAAGAGATGCAAATATTAAAGTTGACCTTTTACAATAACAAAATTGTGATATACCAAACATGAGATGATATTTTGAATGAATAAAAGGTGTTTGTTGAAATTGAGGGAAGAGGAATGAATAAAAAGGTGTTTGTTGAAATTGAATGATTGAAATGTTTGCTTTTACTGTGGTGAAATTTCTTAGAAACATGAAGCCGATGTCTGAACAACCTAAAATTGTGGCGTTAAATAAACAGACAGGTTTTTAATAAGGAGATTTATTTCCGATACTTTAAAAACAAACTTCTATTTAAAATGTACTTAAAAAAATAAAATAAAAAACTATCAATAAATATGTACAATATAAAAAACCTAATATTATATAAAAAAAAACTAATATTATATACAAATCATATTAATAACCCGCCTAGATTATGACGTATTATAATTTTAAAATTTTCAAAAACGTGATAAAACGAAATGTATTTTGAAACCCTTTTTTTTTTCAATACACAACAAAAGTCCTTTGCCATTTTTTCTAATTCTCAAAAATAGTCGAGTAATTAATTACTGGAAAATCAAGGACTTTGAAAAAATGTTATTGTTCTATAATTTTGGCAATTGTACTGCAATTTTGAAAATTGGGTAAACACATGCCCAGGGGAAAATTCAGGACCGGCAATTAGGTGTAACGTACGATTGTTCAAAGTAACAAAAACTAAATATTTTTATTAGAATCAATAAAATCAATAAAATGTTAGTTATTTAGGTTGCATTACTGTGCCAACAATTTTAAATACGCGCAAATTGAGAAGTAATTAGAATAATCACTGTAATTCAATATTTAATAACTCACTAATTTTTGAGAAACTGTAAAATGGCTGATAACTTCGTCTTGAAAATTAAATCTTTTGTGAGGGCGATTTTAGAATACCGGTTTCCCTTCGTCCTTATTTTATATCCATTCATGATTTATTTCGTTAGCGAAAAACTGACTAATTTTAATAGATTCAATAAAATACTTCTAAACTTCTAAATTAGTCTCATGAAATTTATATTTCCGCAAGGAAATCAAACGAATTGGAAAATTGTCGCCATCATTGACTCTAAATTGATTTCAATGAAATAAAACTTAATTTTTAATGACTTAAAACCACTCTAAAAAGACCAACAATTTTTTGTCCCAAAAAAATGCATTAGGAAAAGATCGGTTTAATAATGCGGCTATTTTTTTAAGTCATGTAACACTAATAGTTAAATTATTTAAACATGTGTTTCGCAAATAAGTGCCACTTATTGTTAAACTTTCGTTCCACAGTCACTACTACTGTAATTTTATTGTTATTCAATTTGCTAACTTTAATAATTAAGGAAATACATGACACATTTTCTTATCTTCACAAAATTTAAACATTTCGTATGGACTAAGTTTAGAATATTAGGACGAAAAATTTTAACAATTAAATTAATGTTTCAGTCTGTTAACTAAAAATTTTTCAGGGCATTTTTACAATTTATTTAAGTACATAAATGAGCCATCTTGTTGATGATTGTCTGGTCTTAGTTTTGAATGTCTTCTGGCGAAACTGAAATACTATGTCATAAGTGGCCTCACTCATGATTGGTTGAATAGCTATCTCCATGGACACGAACAAAAAACTTTTCTTAAATGTGCGGTCAACACACTGGTGTTGGATTCTGCTCAAATAACTTGATCTTTTACAATAAACAAATTATGATATATCAAACATGAGATATTTTGAATGAATAAAAGGTGTTTGTTGAAATTGAGTGAAGAGGAAAGAAATCTTTGCTTTTACTGTGGTGAAATTTCTTAGAAACATGAAGCCGTTGTCTGAACAACCTAAATCCGGAGTTCCTCAGGATCAGTGCTGGAACCCCTTCGGTTCTCCATTGCGGTGGATGATTTACAATTTGCGCCTAAAACGTGGTGTTCATTTTTATGCTGATGACGTCCAACTTTACGTTCTGAGCGCCTTCTGTCCTTTTGCAGATCTTTGATCCATGAAAAGATCGATAGGTCTTAAGCTGTCAATGAATTTTACCTTCATATGCTTTTATTCTCATTACTCGGTCTACCATCCTAATTGATTGTGGTTTGATGTGGTGTACGACAGAACGCAGTACCACGCCAAACTACAACCCGCTGTCGTTAAGCGGTAAAAATCCCAAAACTTCATCCAGAGTGGATAATGACAAAACATCAACCCACCAGTTGAATGACTCAATAGGATTTTTTTATTTTTCTTACACTCCCAAGAAGTAGGCAGAACCAACCGACCCGCCCATATAGGAATCGTTAAATCAAAACTTGCACGAAACGTTACACAGTGATCGTAAGGGCAAGCATTTCGGCCTGTATGTTCCTTCGTTGTAATACTAATCAAGTTTTAATTAGGAACCTAAAATTACAGAAGATTTTGTGGCATGGCAAACTAAGCAAAATTAATAATGCCCATAGCTTCGCTACACACAGCACAGGTATATTCGAAAAACTCTCAACACGAGTGTGACTTATAGAATTAAAAAATTTTAATTTTAAAATAAACAACAATGGTTTATGACTTTTAAACTAACCTGAAGCTGTGCTATAACTTCTCGAACATACAAAATATTTCTCATGTTTATAAAATGTTCATGGCACCAACTCCCAACATTATTTTTTCCTACACCTTCGAATGTCCTGTATATATTTAAAAGTGTAATGTGATCACCATAACCTGAACGAAATTTTTGTCTTGCTAACTGAGCCTGTTCTCTCCGCGATGGTGGATTTAAAAGAATTGATTCACTTGAGAGTAAGGCAACGACTGTGAGAGCTTCTTTAAGGCAACCATATTTTGCTAAAATAAATGTATTATGTCAATATAAATAGAAAAAACGATACCTATATTTTTTATACATACCTGCCGTCAGTAGAATCTTGCCAAACCGTGGATCGAGGGGAAACTTTGCCATTTTCCTTCCGAAAACGGTCAGATTCACTGAATCAGTGTCTTCTACAGCTCCAAGTAGTTTCAACTGATCTAAAGCAGCTTGAACAGCTTCCCTGGGAGGCTTATCCAAAAAATCGAAATTTAACATATGGATCCCCAAAGCTAAAAGCTGCAATGCGACCGAGTTGAGATTAGCTTTCTGTATTTCTGGAGTGCAAGATTTTTTCATCAATTCGAACTGAGAGCGAGTATACAAGCGGTAACACAATCCTTGAGATTCACGTCCTGCTCGACCTGTTCTTTGATCCGCTTGTTCTCGGGATATTCGCTGAACCTTAAGAAGTTCTAGGCCTGTAGAAGGATGAAAAGTCCTAGAAAGAAAGTATATTAAATAGTTTTTAAATATATTTAGTACGGCAAATCTACTACAAATTGCTGACTCAGCAATGATTCTAACGGGATATTTCGAAACATTAATACATTTTAAGTTCAGTATCTTAATAAATTGTTAGGAAGTGTGGGTAAAAACTAACAGAAGTAGAGATAATCATAAACGTACTCAAGTCTTTCAACTACAAGTGAAATTAAATTCCTAATTAAAACACAGATCGAAAACATTAAGACAACTTAGCTTACATACAATTCAACAAGGGTTAAATATTGTGGCAGTGTGTATTGTACTTAAACTAGTTCCGCTTGACCAAAGAATGAAATCGTCTGCATACTCCTGTGCAGAGGAGCTCAGCGTTCGAGTCTTCCTTTTCGTTTCTGGCTCCGGTGGTTTACAACAGTTTGTTGCTGCTCAGACATCATTCTGTCCCAACAATAAAGACTAAACTAAAACAGCAGTTACTGACGAATACCTTTAATCTGCATGTCAACCTGAATACATTTTAGTTTGAATAATACCTTTTAATGATATGATAAAATAATTGTGATTTTAGTCCAGTTCAATTTTATTAGTAGTATTTAGTTTTGCTTTTGCAATCTGGTTTATTATCTTTATTGTTTTTGTTCGTATTCTATTTTAATTGCTTGTATTATTTTTTAATTCTTTAAGAAAATTGTATGTTTTTGTACATTTACTTTGTCAGATAATAAGGCTAGGTTGAAATCATTTAAAATGTATCCTGTCCTTTTGTGTTCTTTTTGTAACAATAAATATTTTTTGGGTTTGAATTTGAAAATATTAAAAACTGTATAAAGTTAAAATTCATGTTATATAACCACAATTGGGAATCGCATTCCATAGGTTCCTCAATCCTGGATACTGTAATCCGGTTTCCTTAGTTCACCTCTTTTTCTTTTTTGCATTTTCCACTAGAACCCACCTCCACTCCAGTAAGCAAAAAAAGGTTTTCATAAATGCCTACATAAAATATGGCTGCTTCTTAAGCAATAATTTTTTTTTAATGTAATTTACAGTTTGTCGACTTTGGTTTTGTTGTATTTAGGCAGATTGTTGAATATGAGGAACCTATATATATATTTTAAATTTTTTGTAAGGACGTAGCCGATGCACGCTTCGGACAAGTGGTCCTTCAGAAACTTAACTACAGAATGCTAAACATTCCAAATGGTACGAATTCGCAAATAACGCCAAATAAATACATAATGAAGTCAATAGCTCTAAGAAAAATGTCAGATCAGCAAACAAAAATTACCAACAACGAGAAAGATTTTCAATTGAAGTAAAATAATACATGAATAATAATAAAACTACACAACTACATAAACAAAAACGAACATCAATATGGGCAAAAAAACATCACAAAAGCAATCCGGTTAACTGCCTTTTCAGCTGCAAAGTGCTCAGTCTGAAAATGTCATATTCTGAGAAGTGACGATTGTAATTGTGAACTAGTCGGTCAACAAATGCACTAAACCCATAATTTGTTCGGTGGTACCTTTCAACAAACAGCTGTGATTGTCTTGTTCTCCTAATAGGAACTAAAAACGGGACTGATCCCAGCAGCACTTTACAGTCAATCCCCCCATTGACCAAATTATGCAAAAAGAGCAGAAGTGCCTTCTTTCTTCTAAATTCAAGGGTTTGAAGGCCGCAAAGAAGAGCTCTAGTGTTAGATGACAGACCTTGATATCAGTGGCCGCTATTCAGGTGAAGTAGGTGAAGTGCTACTTCACCAGGAAAAGTAAACAAGCAAACATCTAACTAAATTTATTATATATCTCTTAAAATTTAAGTTTTTACATTCATTTATTCACCTAATTGGCAAAAATAAACTGTACATCTCGAATAAATATTTTACTTGACCGTTGGCGGCATGTCTTTTTAAAAGTTTCAATCGAACTTTATTATAACAACTATAACAGTGGCGCAAACCGCTTCGACGTGATGACGTCGACCGCATGGAAGATTAATGTTAACCAGCGCCATACAACGCTCTCGGTGAATTGCTAACGCAGTACACTACACCCACGTGTCGTTCAGTTTGGGGTGGTTGTTTACTTTTATTTTCGCGGATTTCGCTGCAACCGGTTAATTCCTTTGCAGTTTACTTGACTGTTTTGTGTTATATTTATTTATGGTGTTGTTACAACTTTATTTGGTGACGAGATTATTACTTTACATTATTGATGAATCCGATCACGGATATAGATTGCATTTTATTGGAAACTCCATTTAATCGATGGAAAGAACAAGCTCAGAGTTTTAATGGTCATCCTGGTTTTCGTAATACAAATGGTTAAGTAGTAGTCAAATATTACAAAAATTGTTTTGCAGGTCTGAACATGAAGGTCTTTACATAAACATGAAGACTCGGCGGTGCATATAAAATACGAATTAATGCTAAAAACATTTGTAAAAAATCAAAGCACTATAGCTGACGCTTTAAAAGAAAATGCTAAACTATATAAAATACATTTTAACGAAACCGTCCGATTAAATAGACTATTTATGAGCTTGGTAATTGACGCAGTTTTGTACCTTGCAAAACAAGAAACACGGGGAATTTTAAAAAGCTTTTGGGTTTATTAATATCGAGAAGTTCCCAAGAACTAAAAGATCATCACAAAAAAATTAAAAATGTTTTTACTGGTGACTCGAAAACTATTCAAAACGAAATAATCATTTTTATTTAATTGAATGCATTTCTGATTATTTAAATGATCATGTAAAAAATTAAATAATGAATATACAGTTTTTTTCTGTGCAAGTGGATGACACCACTGATATTACGCAATCTTCCCAGTGCGTCATAATTTTAAGATACGTTAATTCAAAAGGTTCAGTGTCGAGAGATTCTTAGGATTTTATAATGTCAGCTCCGATAGAACGTCGGAGAATTTATATTCTCTATTAGATCAAGTTTTGTACCAATTTTACTATAAACATAAATTAATAGGGCAAAGTTATGATGACACAAGTGTGATGTCTGGCCATCTAAATGGCCTTCAAAAAAAAAAAAGAAAAAGCGCCGCAGGCTGTATTTCTCCTGATGCAGCAAAGTTTAAAAATATTTCGAAATGTCGAATTTTTTTGCAAGCCTTAGTGGTATTCCCGCATTTTTCTATCACTCAGCCAAACGAACGTATGCTCTTACATCTGCATCTACGAGGCGTATACCAAATTCGAAGTTAGTAAATGTGATTGTTCAAGTTGCGTTCTTCAAAAAAAATCGTTTGACATTCATTTTTGCATATCCAATATAAAACGCTCACAAAAAAATTAAAAAAATATTATGTTTGATAAAACAAATTCTATTACAGAAATAAATCATTACTAACGTGAGCTTGCTAAGCTTTCACCTGAAGAAATTTGGGCTAAGTATAGAACCCTTTTTTGTAAAATATTGGACCATATTTTAGTGGAAATGACACTAAGTTTTCAAGATTCTGAAAAACTTACATTTTTATGTTTGGCAGATTTTGCTAAATTTTCCGAATACAGCTAAATTTTCCGACTAGCCCGTTTGAAAATTTGTTACGGTTATATGGGGAAATATTTTCAAAAAGTCAACGACTTAAAAATGAGCTTGGTCTTATTTTTGCCATTGACAGTAATTGGAATATATCACTGCAAGACCAAGTGGAAAAAATTAATGAAAATAAAGATATTTTAACCAAAGCATATAAAGTGTTTTCCCTTATTTTGACAATACCGTCGACAAGTGCTTCAGTGGAAAGAAGTTTTTCTTGTCTCAAACGTGTAAAAACTTATTTAAGAAATACAATATCTCAAAAAAGACTTATTTCTCTAGGCAAAATTTCAATTCAAAAGGAATCTCTGGGGGAGATTAGGGATCTCATCCATTTTATGAGGATGTTATAAATAAATTTGCTGCTATGAAGGATAGGAGAATTGATTTAGTATACAAAATTTAGGTAAGTCGTAAAAAAATATTCTACCCCTTCCACATATAAAAAAAAATTCTGGAAAAAAAATTATTGCGATATTTTCTTGCTTGATCTGCACTTCACTTACTTTTTCACCCGCAAGCCTCCACTGCTTGATATGAGAAATGAAATTTATATAAGAGGTATTTTGAAAACCTATTTTGCACTTTTTCAATTCTGTCGATGTGACACTGGTATGACGGACTCCATATTGTACAACAATATTCTAGAACGTTACGAACCAATGAGTTATAGAGACACCCAAATGCTTTGATATCAGTTACAAAACCCAGTAGTCTAAAACCCTTAAGCACAATTTTATCAATATGTAGATTAAAATTTAGATTTTCGTCAAAAATAACGCCTAGGTCCGTGAAAGAACTAACAACTTCAAGACTCACCTTATCTATGAAGTGAGTGGAGAGTATGGGATTAATATGTTTGTGAAAACGAAGCACTTTACATTTCGAGATGTTAAGAGAGAGACAATTAGCTCTGCACCATTTGAAGAGCCTTTCCATATCATTAGACTGCAGACGATTGGTATCTGAGGAGACTGGGAAAAAGAATTTTAAGTCGTCTGCATATAAAAGACATTCAGAAAATTCGAAACAAGATATTATATCATTTATAAAGAGCAAAAAGAGACCTGGACCAACATACAAACTCTGCGGAACACCCAATGTCACAAGAATCTCCCTGGAAACTGAACCACATATGTTGAATTGCTGGCGACGATTAAATAAATACGATTTGATCCACTAAAGATATTTTCCACAAAAACTAATTTGCTGTAATGTCCATAACAGAAGCTGATGGCAAACACTGTCAAAAGCCTTAGATATGCCAGTGTAAATAACATCGATCTGTTTGCCAGACTCAACCGATGTCATTAAGTAGTTTTGAAATATTGCAAGATAGACCACGATAAAAAACAATGTTGCATACTCGTAATATAGTGTTTTAAAGACTAAAATATATGATCGGTGATAATTGCCTCAAAGAGCTTTGCTATATGTAAAAGTAAAGAAACACCTCTGTAGTTCTTCACATCACTTTAATCACCAGATTTAAAAATGAGCAAAAGGGTAGAAAACTTCCAAAATTCAGGAAAGGAACCCAGATTAATGGATCTCCGAAAAATTATACATAGAAGCTGAGACAATCACTCACAGCATCGTTGCAATAGAATAGTAGGAATTCCGTCAGAGCCAGCCTTCTTGGAAAGATCAGGGTCCTTTATTTTATTAAAGATTTCTACCTCTGTAAAACAATATGTTGAAAGCAACTTTCCTGAATAACTTATTGGATCAATTTTACTAAAGTCTAAAGTGTGGTGGTAAGTATAGCAAGACTGAAAGTGAGTAGAAAAAGCGTTTGCGATGTTATTTGAACTGGGCAGACTGGAGTCCCTTTTTAAGTTTCTTACAAATGACCAAAAGCATTTAATGTTTTCCGGGAGAAGTAGTTCAGTCTGTGTGACATATGTAAAATAACACATATCAATTCGAAGTCATCACCAAATCGCAGATCTAAAATTCTGCCTATGTGATTGCATAGAGAATTCATTTGTTGCAATTCAAGAAAACTCATTGTCACAAAAAGAGTTTCAGAAGCGGACGGTAAACATTTTGGAACCAGTGTATTGTCTGCATAGATCCATTTCTTCGAAGGAAGGTTAAAATCCCCAACAATAAAAAATGTATGGCTATTGAATTTTATTTCTCAGCGACTCACAGGTATTGCAGAAAGACTGATAACATTCCTGGTGAGAATTAGGTGGAAAATATACACATCCTAGTCCCAAACTTGCATTGAGTGCTTTCGTCAGAACCCAAACATCGTCGAACTCGACATGAGCAAGAGTAACAATCATAGAAGCCTGAAAAAAAGAAAAAACGGCAATCAATACGTCGCCGCCGCGTTGACACCCTAGTTCTTTATAAATTTTATCTGCTCGAAAAACTGTATACTGAATTTTAAATATTTCATTGTTAGAAATATCCCCATTAAGCCATGTCTCGGTGAGAAATATTACGTCATAGTGGCAAGACATAACGCTAAGAAATATTTCATTAATTTTGGTGCATAGACCCCTGACATTTTGGTAAAACATGACAAGACTACCATCCGCTGAAGATTTGTCATTAGCACCAGTTACCCTTTCTAACTGTGCGTTGGAACATTGGGCAGTTGACAAAAATTTTGCTGGCTGTTATTATAGACGGAAGCATTAATCATGTCAGATATATGAAAAAAGCTCAGATTTTGTTGCATAATCTAAAGCTCCGTTCCGTGAATTGGTTATCAATGACAAGAAACATGCATGGGAACCGGTTATCGACACAATAAATTCATTTTGTTGTGCTATAAAGTCGTTCAACACTGGATGATTATATCGTTGAGGGGGGTCAATATTGAAAAGATTAGTGTTTTTTGTTTTCTCAAGCAAATTGTTGATGGTGTCTTCTTGTATTCTTGTGCCCATAATTGGTTCATATATGGTGGTAAGTAGCAGAACACAGTCAGTTTTAGAAAAAATTCTACACAGAGAAATACACTCCTGCGAGAGGCTTTCGAAGTTTACCCTATCCAACTATTGACAATTTATATCATATCTGTTGTTAGTGATTTTTTTAATAATTTGAATTGAACCTTTGACCACCGAGTCTCCAATTATCAATAACTGGGGTAGTCTTTTTTGTTTTTCTAATTTTTGAGCTTTTGGTGTTGACTTCCTTTCACTTGGGTTTACGACTGGTAACTTTTGTATGTTTACCGCATTTCTTAGTTTACTTAATCCAGATTGGTACCATTCGTTGTCTACCTCCAACGTCTTTAAGGTAGTTAGCATTTCGTTAGTGGTTTGATTTAAGTCGCTTAGTTCGTTTTCATTTTCCTTGACCGTACCTGTTCATCGATAAGTTTTTTACTTAAAGTATTTTTTTCTTCTTCAAAGTTTATTTTCTTTACTAATATGATTTTCTTCACACTTCTTAGAATACTAAACTTGGTGATGTTCTATTACTTTAAAATAGCTTCTTCTGTTAATGCAGCTGAGATGAAAGACAATGCAGCATACGCTATAAACTAGACTAGAAAATTCCTTGTTTACACAGCATTTGAAGCAAGCAGTCGACTTTTGCGATGAATTAACATTGCTCTCCTTGCCACTTTTTTAAGAATATAGTCTATAAATATATATTCATATATATATATATATATATATATATATATATATATATATATATATATATATATATATATATATATATATATATATATATATATATATTCACCATTTGAGTATATATATATATATTTATATATATTTATATATATATATATATATATATATATATATATATATATATTTATATATATGTATATATATATTTATACATAAATATTTATATATATATATATATATATATATATATATATATATATATATATATATATATATATATATATATATATATATATATATATATATATATATATATATATATATATATATATATATATATATATATATATATATATATATATATATATATATATATATATATATATATATATATATATATATATATATATATATATATATATATATATATATATATATATATATATATATATATATATATATATATATATATATATATATATATATATATATATATATATATATATATATATATATATATATATATATATATATATATATATATATATATATATATATATATATATATATATATATATATATATTAGTCTTTGTTACATTTAAAAAAATTGTAAGAACATTGATTTTAGAACCATGTATTTTTCTTAATTAGTGCTATAATTTTGGACTTGGATACGTGTTATACAGACAGACTTTTTTTAATTACTTTCGCATGTGTATATAGGCCTTTAAATTTTCACTTTACGTACCTTGCTTTCACCATACCACTGTCAATGACATACTTAATGCCACTTATAGTCACACTAGTTTCTGCAATGTTGGTACTGATGACAACCTTTCTAGTACCTGAAGGGGCTGGGTTGAAAACTGCCATTTGGTGCATACCTGGTTGAGCTGCGTACAACGTGCAAACTTTTACTGGCGGGCCTTCAACTTCCGGATCTCTAGATAGAAGCCGGATTTGATGAGCGCAAGTTTCTATTTCCTCTTGGCCGGTTAGAAATATAAGAACATCATGACTAAAAACAAATCAAGATACTTCATCTGCTAACAATTAGACAATTATCATTTAGTATAAATTATTAACTTACTCTGGCGGAGCATCTTTATGAATCTGAAAAAAAGTGGCAACACAAGCAGTTTGGTAGTTATCTTGAGGTTTTTTAGCAAAATGGATACCTATAGGATAAGTTCTGCCTTCTAGATATACCACTGGGCAATCATTAAAATATTTGGCAAAATGGTCAACGTCCATTGTGGCTGATGTAATTATAATCTACAAAAATATAAAAACTTTCAAGCTTTAAAATGATTAGTACAATTAGATGGCAAATGAAATACACTGGCAATCTGATTATCTGATGGCAAATGAAATACACTGGCGTTGTGAAAACACTCTCTAAGGTTTAAATTATGATATTTTTAAAAACAAACTAAACATAAATCTATAATTATGGCTGAATATTTCTTGTTAAAATTTTTTAGATGTAAAAAAGTTGAATACAAAAGTTTTTTCAAATTGTACAAATTTTGTTTCAGTGTGGCTTGCAGGACGTTTCGTTTTTTTTGTTAAATCAACATAAACATTAGTTTCTTAAATGGAAAACCCAGTATACTGTGGTCATCAAATGGGTCTCTCCTTACTAATTATAAATGTACTAAGATTGACACATTTACCGTTAAGGATAAGAACAAATAAGATATATTGTAGTTGAATGTTCTCAGTCTCTCTAATAGATTGCCTTTTAATAATATGCTGGCTGAAAAAGAGCTTTAGTTTTCAATTATTTTTGATAAAAAGGATAAAGTGTATCTAATGTCTATATATAGACTGCCGGGCTGTGATGTGACTATCTTTCTGGAAAGATTAGAAAATCTTTTGACTCAGCTTCCGCTGAACTCTAAAACATTATGGGCGGGATATTTAAATATTAATTTTAATGACAAGGAATCATCGTCCACCCAATCACTGTGCAATTTGCTTCACTCATTTAACCCGAAAATGCATGTACCCCAACCAACATGTATTACTCAACCCTCATTTACATTACTAGACTATATCTGTACAAATTTCTCCCAAAATTTAAAATGTGAAACACTTTCTTCTGGTCTTTCAGATTACGAATCTGTTTTATTTATTTATTTATTTATTTACGGATATACCATTTTACATAAGAAATAATATACAGTAAAGCATTGCGTTAATTAATTACTAAAACTAATTACAATAAGAAATACTACCACAAAAATTCTAATTATTAGTGACATTTAAGAATATAATAATCTCTACGTCTATGATGTCAGACGTCTCACGGCACTTTTAAAGGTACTAACTGAGCCCTGGATTGGCAGATTATACTTATTAAAATTACGTTGCATTCTATTAATTGGGCTATGCAAGCCATAATTCCGGGTGACGTTTTCTGGGTAAAATAAAAAATTGGAACGGGTTCGATGAAGTGGCATGTAAAGATATTTTACTTAGTAAATAAGAACAGTCAACATGCCCATTAATTAATTTGAACAAAAAACACATATCGGCCTGCAACCTCCTGCCCTGAAGTGAACACATACCCAAAATACTAAGAACACGGTTGTAATTTGAATGATTATAATAATAATAATAATAATAATAATAAACGTCTTTATTAAGCATATGCATACATATACAATATATACACACACTTAGGACACACAGATGGCCGTTGGCCATTCCTCCACTTAACCATGACCTGTGACCCTTATGTGGCCTACGATAAAAAAAAAAAAATACAAATTGCAAACTTCTTTAGCACAAAAGTATAACAGACTAGACTAAAGTAAAAATGTGTATCTAATTACATAGTAATAAGTTCTTATAATCTATTCTGAGTCTTCTTATACTACATTGCCTAAACTGTGACGGAAGAGTATTATAAAGTTTAACAAAACTATAAGAAAAACATTTTTGGAACAACGATGTTCTGTGCTTTGGTATTGAAAGATAGTTCATATCTCTTAAATTTAAGTTATGTGCATTATTTCTAAACTCTAATTTTTGGTACAAATACAAAGGTTGCCTGTTGACTAGTAGTTTTTTAAAAAATATCATAGAACAGAATTTGTACATACGGTCACATCTTAACCAGCCAATTTGCCTGATATTGTTGGATACAGAGTCATATTTCCTTAAATTAAATATAAATCTACAACATGTATTTTGCACATACTGTATTCTATTCTTTGTAATGACATCAAGGAATGGAAAATATACAATATAGCAATAATTATAAATTGATATAACAAGGCTTTCACACAACTTTTTTCTCATTTTAAAATTTAATATATATCTATTGGAGTATAACAGTTTCATTTTTATATAACTTCTTTGTAAGAGACTTTGCACATGCTTATAAAATCTTAAATTAACATCCAAATAAAGGCCCAAATTTTTTGCACAATCTGAAAATTCCAAATAACTATTATCTATAATTAGCCGAAGTCTGTCCATAAGCACATTTCTTTGCTTCTCTGAACAAAAGAGAAGTACCTCTGTTTTATTAGGGTTAATTTTTAAATTATGTTCTCGCGAATATCGCAAAATGGCATCTAGATCATCATTTAATAACTCCAATGCTCTTTCAGGATCTGAAGGATCAAATATTAACAAAACCTGACCATCATCAGCATATGTCTGTAAATGAGTATTTGAAACCACTGAGAATATATCTGCAGTATAAATTACAAAGAGCAAAGGTCCAAGGATAGATCCCTGTGGCACTCCTGACACAACTGTTCTCGACTCTGACTGACCATTCTTTAGCCGAACTGATTGACATCTGTTAGACAGATATGACTTGAAAAATGATATTGTAATGTCATCAAATCCATAGTAATATAATTTAGAGCACATGAGATCATGATCAATCATATCAAAAGCCTTTGAATAATCAAGGAGTGTCAAGATTGCCCCCATCCCTGCATCAAGAGCCCTTGTGATATTGTTCCTAATATGCAACAAAGCAGAGGTTGTGCTGTGCCCTTTGATAAACCCTGATTGATGAATCGGAATCAAATTATTTTGCTGAAAATATTGGAATATTTGTGTGTGGACCACTCTTTCCAGCACCTTAGACAAAACAGGCAACAAGCTGACTGACTGGACGCAAATCACTGACATTTACAGGAGTTTTTACTTTAGAAATTGGGGTAACAACTGAATTTTTCCAGCACCGTGGAAAATATCCTTTCTCTAAGCAACTGTTAATTATGTTAGTGACATGATTAATTACAGTTGGCAAGCTTAGTTTTAACATGAAAAGTGTCAAATCATCATTCCCAGCTGCATTGGATTTAATACTGTTAACACAATTATAAATATCAAATGGGCTAACCAGTTTAAAGGAAAAATTTAAATCTTCGTTGAATTTGGTATTATTATAGAACCTTATCTTATTATCACAGTTAATAGTTTTCTGAAAAACACTACAGAAATAATCGTTAATGGTGTCTGGATTGGAAAAAACTGCAGGAAGGTCATTGTTATTTGTTTTGGAAGAATATACATTAAAATCTTGCAATGTCCTCCATAGCTGACGTTGACCTTTTTGATTTGAAACATAAGCTAAATATGCAGTCTTTTCTCGACGTATAGCAGCTTTTACAACATTTCTAAGAGTTTTATATTGTTCTCGACTTTCTGCAGTGTTTTCCTGTCTTACTCTAACCCTAGCTTTTATTCTCTTTCTTTCATTAAATTTTTAATTGCTGCGGTTAACCAAGGTGCACGAGGTTTATTTACCCTTACAGTTCTAAATTGAGCATGAATTTCAAATAAAAATTTCAAATTATTAGTTAAAAAGCTAATTTTATCATCTATATCATTAATGTAAAATATATTGTCCCATGGAATACCTGCAAGATCTTGTAAAAAATGATTTTCATTAAAGTCTTTAAAATTTCTAAAGGTGACATACTTGGCAATTTTTTTATTCAAAGGGACTTCTACTTTACAAAATGTCATCATATGATCACTAATTACACTAGCATCTATAATGCCACTATCAACTACAATGTCTTTTGTATACACAAAGATTGGGTCTAACAGAGTAGCTGTTCGATCCGTCACCCTTGTTGGCTCATCTATCATTTGAACAAAACCATAACTATCAAATAATCTGCTGGCAGGATTCATAATGTTTAACATATTTATATTGAGATCACCAAGGGCCACAATATAATTATCCATTGGCAAAATTTCAGGGAGCAGGGTATCCAACACATTTACACAATCGAGAACATTATTACCTGTTCGGTACATAACACCGACTGCCACAGTCACTTTATTAATCACTTTGATTCGAATCCATAGGTATTCAAAACCCATGACAACTGGTAAATTGGGAAATGGGATAATCTCACATTTAAAGTCTGACTTGGTTGGTTTTCTTCTAATATGCTGTTCCTGAACGTAGCAAAAACCAACAATATGACATTTTCCATGAGACAACTTTCTGGCGAGGAAATTGAGTGTGATGTGAGGTTTCTGGGTGTTAACTTGGACCCTAGGCTGCGATGGCACAACCACATAAATTCCATCTGTAATAAATTAAATTCAAACATTTTTGTCCTGAGAAATCTTGCTCACTGTGTAACCAGGGATGTGTTGCTGCAGGCATACTATGCCCTCGTGCAGTCGCATATGTCTTATGGAATCATCGTTTGGGGTCATGCTTCGGATGTCTCGAAAGTCTTTGGTCTCCAGAGGAAAGCTATCAGGGTAGTTAGTGGTTTGTCATATAGGGATGATTGCAGGGACACATTTGTGATGTTAAACATATTAACCCTACCTTCCCTGTACATGTTGGAAACATTATTGTATGTTAAAAAAAACCTAACAGGATATAGAAGACATGTTGATGTCCATGAATATGATACAAGAGGTAAAGGTGACCTAGTCACAGGTTACTGTCGTCTGAAAAGGTGTCAAAATGGCTCAAACTATTTGGGTATAAAACTTTTCAATAAACTTCCAACTTCCTTGAGGGAGGCACCACTTAAAGTTTTTAAGAGCTCCATAAAGAAGTTGTTGCTCCAGGGGGCATTCTACTCAGTGGACGAATTTTTAGATTCTGCGTGTATTTTATAGTGTGATTTTATAAGATGTCAATGTTTGTGTTGTATTTTATTTTAGTTTTAACTTAATTTTAGCAATATATGTATGTATCTTTCATGTTGATTTTATATGGATCTGTATGTATACTTATATTTAAAAAAAAAAAAAAAAAAAAATATATAGTATTTTCTACTGTTTGACGTGTGTAAACTTTTTTTTGTACTGACACGAATAAAGAAATTTGAATTTCAATTTGACATAAATGCCTACGCCTCCTCCTCTTCCAAGTCCACGATCTTTTCTGTGAAAATTATAACCAGGAATAGACACACAATGAGCTGTAGTCTTATCATTTAGCCAAGTTTCTGTGACACCAACAATATCAAGATCATTTGTTTGTACCAAATGCACAAAATCATTGAAACTTGTGAAAATTGACCTTAAATTTAAATGAGCACTTTGTAAAAAAGTCTTATTTGGATTAATATTGGTCTGGATTGGCTGCTGTAATGAAAGTTTGATTTAGTCCCTGTCAGCAAAGTATTCCACTCTTCGACTGATCTCCTGAATAATAATTGCTCGGCAAGGGCATTCTCGGTCCAATGCTGTGTGGTTAGTATCAAAGTTGTTGCTTCTATTTTTGTTATTTTTACCTACACAATTTATACATCTTGTCATTTGTGACTTACAGTCTTTATAGAGATGATTTCCACCACATTTTGAGCAAACTGCGTCTTTTGCCTTGCAATCTTTTGCATAGTGGTTATACCCCATGCATTTATACCACTGTAACACACTTATGTGGTTAAAAACATATGCCCTGGACCAGCCAATGGTCACCCTGCCTTGAGATAGCAGGATATTATGAGTTTTACAGTCACACTCAAGAATTAGATCAACATTTTTATATTTATTAACAGATTTCTTTAAAATTCTGATGTAAAAATTGTTGTCTGTGTCAGATTATTGCACTTTATAATTTCTCTTATAATCTCTTCTTCATCATCTTCAATGCTGGTATCTGTACTATTTAAATTTACAACCTTTAGTTTTGGCTTTTTCTTAATTGGAACTTCGACGATGTAGTCCCTGCCTTTCTCCTTTTCTATTTTATTTTTCAAGGAAGCTATATCCTTACTATTTTCACTACCTATAACTACAGCTCCTTTTTTTTAGTGCACTAGCATAAGAAGGCATTCTCTTTTCCATATCTACAGGTGCTAACAATGGAAATCCATTATTTTTGAGTTCATCATATTTTTTCGTTATATCTGCCAATTTTTCTTTTAATATGCGAAAATCCTCTTTTATAATCATATTTTGGTCCTGTATTTGCTTCAAAACCAATTTAAATAACAAATTTTCCATTTCAATTTGATTGAGTTTGTTTACATTTCCAGGATCATAGGTTAAGTTTTTTAAACAACAAATTATTGGCGTATTATCAATGTTTAAGCTCTTTTTTCTTTGGAAACAACTGGGGTGGAACACAGAGCCACAAATTACACACATTACAATATTTGATAACCGTTTTTTGCACAACATTTGTAAGAAAACTCGGGAGGTTCCGAATCGACATCGTTATCGGCCGCCATTTTATGAAAAATTATCAATTTGGGGTATTCCCAGCTTAAAACTACATATTCGTAAAAATTTTTTTTGAACATTTTCTATTTGATTGATATGAATCTCATAAAAAGGAGACCACACCGGACTTGCATATTCCAGAATCGATCTTACGTACGAACAATACAATAATTTCATGACATGACATGAGAAATCAGTACTAAATCTAGAAATATAACCCAAAGACCTAGATGCTCGCTGTATCACACTCATGATATGGCCATTAAAAGTTAATCTACAATCAAACAAAACACCAAGGTCTTTAACCTCATGAACTCTTTCAAGTGTAGTGCCATTTATGATGTAATCAAATTGAATAGAATTACGTGATTTTGAGAAGGTAATGCATGAACATTTACTTGTATTTAAACTTAAACCATTTAAATTTGACCAGTGAACAAATAAGGTCACCTCTGACTGCACACATTGGCAATCCAGAGAAGTAGATGTGTATTTAAATATTTTAAGGTCGTCAGCATACATAAGAAAAGAACTATGTGGTAAAAAGAATCTTAAATCGTTAACAAACAAAATAAATATGGGTCCACAATGGGAGCCTTGCGGGACGCCTGACGGTACTGAAACTTGATTTGATTTTGCGTCCGCCCAGTTAAAAAACTACTTAGCCATCTAAGAATGTGATCACCTAGCCCTAGTGCCTTAAGTTTAGCCAGTAATAATGTATGAATACTTCCAGAATTCAGCGAAAGATTAAAAAGAAAGTGTAGTGGTTTACTAAATGTGCAGACACATTTATTTAACAAGATAGGGGTACCCCATCGGGACCAGAGGATGTTTTCGGATTAGATGATATTATTTTATGAAATATGTCAATTAAATCTATCTTTACTTCATTTAAATTAAGTACCTGAGAAAGGGTAGGATAGTATTCAGGTATTTCATAAGAGGCATCTGTATACACGGTTGAGAAATAATCGGCAAATAAATTTGCCGTTTCTTCACCATTATTGCTTGCTCTGTTATCAAAGTGCATACAGTTTGGATATCCGTTTATTAACATGTTTCCAAAATTCATTTGGGTTATTAATTAAATTTGATTCCATTCTGTGCACGTAAGATTGATAAATCTCTTGTTCTAGAGCCCCACACTCCTCTCTAAGCCGCGAAAACAGCACATAGTCAGCAGGCAAATTTGAATTCTTATAGCGTTTATGCATAATATTTTTCTCAACTATAAGTCGTCTGAGACGAGGGGAAAACCACGTTGGAAAATTGGAGCTCTTAAATTTTTTAATGGGTACAAATTGTGAAATACCCTGTTTATGGGTTATAAAACCCATTAACTGTTTATGGGTTATAAAACCCATTAACTGCCTCATCGATATCATTTTTGTCAAGCAGTATTTCCCAATCGACTGAAGCAAAAAAATCATTTAAAGCTAGGAAGTTGCTATTTTTGAAGTCATAATATTCTAAATTATATTTTAATGATTCATTTGAAGTCGAGAGAGGAATGTCACAGGAATAAGCAATATGATGGATACTAGTATTTAACAATAGATCATCAGCGGATTGCACAACAATATCATTTAAATTTGTAAAGCACAGGTCAAGAAAGATATTATTATTAGGAATATTTATCATTTGAAATAAATTAAGAAAGCTAAAAGAGACACCTACAAGATTAGCAGCCGACAGCGGAGAACACTTAACACTAACACTATGAGCTTCATTGTACCATATGGCACTAGGGAGGTTGTAGTCACCAAACAGCACAAGAGCATGACCAGGATTCGCCTCGATTATGTCACCCACAGCCCGGCAATGGTCACTGTAAACCTCATGAGGGGAATTAGGGGGGATATAAACTGCACCAAAAATTAATTTTTTGTTTCCCTGAGATAACGAACAGAACAATTGCTCAACGGATTTGACAGTGGTCTTGAGTTGTTTGGATTTAAGCTGGTTTCTAATGGCGATAAGTACTCCACCACCTCTAGATTTCAAACTTGTTTCAGAGTTCCTGTCAGTTCGATAGATGTCGAGTGACCATCGGTGAGCCAAGTTTCAACTATAAGTAAAACATCATAAGTACTAAGGCAAGCTTTCCTACGTAGATCCTTTAATTTAGAGGAAATGCCACCAGCGTTCTGGAGGTAACAGCTTATTAGTTGCCGTTTTTTGGAGGACGTCTGTCTTTTATTATTTTTGGAATCCCATGAAAGTATCGTATAATAAGGTCGCTTTCACCATTTTCCTTTCTTTGAGAGAGTTCCGAGTGCAGTTTTTTTATGTGGTTACGCTGAGAGATTGTCATGTCAGCACTAATACGAAGAGCAGATTCACTCACTATTAACTGTCTTCTGTTTTGTAAACATTTTTTGGCTGTATCTGATGATTCAAAAACAGTACGCAGCGGGCGTGGTCGATCACCCACTCGGCCCAACCTAACAGTCTTGAAGGAAGCACATTCAATATTGATTAAGTTCAACATAGTTTTTATTTCGGAGCAATCGTGGTTGACTCTTGCTTCAGCATTACTGGATAAACTTTCAGCCATGTTATGAACGATTATATTTTTCTCTCTTATAGAACGCTCTTGCATTTCCTTAAGAACATTCGGTATTTTTACTCTCAGCCAGCGCAGGTATGTCGGTGGTGACGAAATTATCTTGCTGGGCTTTAATATTGTGTAGCTCAGATCGAATTTCCCTCAACTCAGTGTCCAGTGCCGAAATTCTATTTCTATCCTCGCTGAGTTTTCTCAATTCCTGAAGCATTGTTTGGATAGTGGCGCTTTGTTCCATTATTATTTTATGCAGCTGAGTTATAGCCAGACAAGTATCACTGGAATTAAAATCAGATCTATTCAGAAGTAAAGGTAAATCAGGCTCTGTTACTCCCGAATAAACACCAATGTTACTTAAGCGCCTATTTTCACTAATATTTGCTATAGATGACCTAGCTGCCAGCTCCATTGGCATTGATGTGCAGCTAGCTATGCCAATACTGTTACGATGAAATGTAGTAGCGTTGGTAGAGGTTTCAGTAGTGGGCTTATTTAGTTGTTCCTTGCATGAGACACAATGCCACGGTATCTTCTGACTTGAACACAGTACAATTTCGCTGTCTGTTAATTGGGCACATTTTGCATGGAACCAAGAATTACAGCCCCCTGCACAACCAATTTTATATGAAGTTTTACCAATAACTTTATTACAAGCTTTGCACATCAATTTACCCATTTTCCGTTGTCAAAATGCAATAGCGACGTGCAGCGCGAAAACTCCCCAAGGACGAAGAGTTGTTATATATATATATATATATATATATATATATATATATATATCCAACCAAAAAGTTGGACAAAAATCTAAGTGTGCTTTGATGTCATGGGAAAATACTATCCTTTCCTCAACCCTCTGACTACATTTCATCCTAAATTATGTAATATATTTAATGTTTTCCTCTAAAAAAAATAAAACGAAGCATAAAAAGCCTTGGATAACTAAAGGTATTTAGGTCTCATCTAAACATTTAAAATGCGTTCACACAATAAGGACATTTTCCATAAATAATGATGTCCTTAATAATTATCGGCGCATTTATAGACAAGAAATAGTGTGCTAAACAAAAATACTATACTGCCAGAATATCACATTCAGGTAATAGATCCAAGGAGCGATGGTCAATAATAAATAGTTTAAGAGGAAAAAATAAGATTATAATAATATTTTATTAGTCCAAAAGGTCACAAACAATGACAATGGTTTCGTCATAAAATTCACTTAAAACTAATCTATTAAAAAAATATCACAAAATGTACAACAATTATACTTGACATGTTTACGAAGTACAGTAAGATCACAATTCACAGGAAGTATATATATACAGACAATATTAATATTACGTTACATTTAGACAAATTTACGTATTAGTTGTAACATTACAACAATACGAATACAGACAATTTAAGTTGTTTTATTGCTCCAGAAACTCTTTGAGTGTGTAGTACGCTTTTCCTACTAGATAGCTAGTAAGACCCTTCCTAAATTGGCTCGTGATATTTGATACCTTAATATCATTTGGGAGAGATTTGAATACACTCATAATAGGAGGATTTTTCATAAAATCTATGTATTGGTACTGTGAGTTAATTTCTACTTCTGGTTGGATACTGGTGATATAGAGAATTTCTAGCGAATTTTTCTTGTTTATTCTGAACATACATTGCACACTTTATTATATGTATTGAGTAGAGAGTTAGGATCTTTTTGGTTTTGAATATTTCTCTGCAAGACTCCATGGGTTTTAGGTTAAAGATTAATTGTACAATCCTTTTCTGTGCGACAAAAATGCGGTTTATATTAACCGATTGTCCCCAAAGCATTGTATTGTAGCTTAGATGGGAGTGTGCAAGTGCATAGTATGTCCGTCATGTCTCAATAGGAACACTTTGCTTTAGCCTAAGGAGAGCAAAGTATACCTTATTTAGTTTGCCGGAAATATGATCAAGTTGTTTCTCCCATGAGAGTCCCGAGTCGACATATGATCCCAAAAACTTAACTACTTGTTCTCCCTCATCTATAGTTGGTGTTTTTGGTGCTGACTTATGGAATGGTATAGTGATGGTCTGGTTTCTGTTTAGTACAAGCTGATTTGAAAAGCAGCATTGATTTATGTTCTTCATCACTGAGTCAATCTTGGACTGAAGTTCTCTCTCATTTGTCGCAGAGATGGCCGCAGTGGTGTCATCGGCGAATTTTATGGTTATATCAGGCGTGCACAAGTCATTTATGAAGACCAAAAATATGAGCGAAATATTACATATGACTGTCGACTTAAACCCAAATATTCTAAACGACTTCTATTGCTCTATTGCTGAAAACCTTACTTCAAACATATCTGTTCAAAAAGATCCCCTGGAATACCTTAAAAACATGTGGTTTCAATCGATTTTTAAACAAATAAGGAATAAGCATTCTGCGGGATCAGATGGTGTCTCCCTTAGAATATTGGAGAACTTACCAGAGCTGGCTTTACAAGCTTTCGCTAATTCTACCAATATTTCATTTCAACAGGCCAACAAAAAGGCCATTGTGATTCCTGTGCACAAAGGAGGTGACGCAACCGACCCCTCCAATTATCGACCTATACTTGCGACTCTCTCGAAGGTTACTGAAAAATTAGTTAAAACAAGATTGTTGCAATTTCTAACGATGCATAGCCTTTAAACACCACACCAATTTGGATTTCAGGCGTTATATATTAATGTAATGATCTTACAACATTGGACATCCATGGTAAATTTACAATCTTTGTCGATGGCACTCAGAGTATAGAGAATTATTAAAAAACACAATTAAACATGATCTTGATAAAATTAAGGTATGGTGTGATTCAAACTTTGCTTCAACATTAATAAAACGAACATGTTAACTTTAGGATTTACTTACAATGACCTTAATTTAGATAAGAAACTAATAGAAAATAAATCTGTTACAAAATTTCTCAGACTCCACGTTGATTCAAAACTTAAATTTGAAGATCACCTTATAGAACTTAATAAAAAATTATCATCTGGTTGCTTTGCTATTAGGGTGGTGTCAGTGTAGCTTGGTTAATCGGAATCAAAAATAGTGTACCATTCACTATTTGAATCATATTTAAGATATGGTATTGCGTTTTGGGGATTTTGTAGCCAGCTACAGTGAACAATGAACTCAGTGTTCATTATTCAAAAGTGAACCCTTAGATTAGGGTAAAACTAGATATCGGATCATTCTAAATCTTTATTTATTAAATACAAAATTTTAACTGTAACAAATCTGTTTATTCTGGAGGTTGTGTGTTTAATTTATCGTAAACTGTCAGGAGGTGAGAATCAATGTGACCCTCATAATGTCTATAATACCAGGCAAAGTCGGAGTTTAAATATCCGGCTACCGATTCCTAGATTTACACTTACAAAGTGGTCCATAATTCATGACGGCTTGAAGATCTATAATCATTTAATCATCGATTATAGATCTTTACCATACTTACAGTTCTGCAGAAGTGTGTCGGATACCTTTTTTTATAATTTCTGTCTGTATTTTGCTTATTTTATTTACGTGTCTCTACTCAGTATCATTTTGATGTATAAATGCCATATCTAGTGTCTAGAGTCTAGCCTCCAGTATATTTTAATTGTAGCTGACTTTGTCCACAGGAATAATTTCATTGTTCTTTCAGAATAAAGCATATTAAGTAAGTAAGTTATAGCAGGGTTTTGTCAAATTTCTCGGATATCTTTAAAGAAAATGATGTCAAACTTATATTTTTCAGCAAGACGCGACCTATTTGAGGACATATAATATACAGGGTGCTACATTTAAAAAACCAAAGTTGATGTTAATTTCAGAAAAACGAAATACCCTGTATGTCTACAAACTACAGTTTAAAAAAATTGTACAATTTGAACAAATCTTCGTAACTTTTTTTTAACAACTATAAAAATGCGTTAATGGGAGTTGCAATTATAATCAAAAACTCTTGGATGTTACAATGGTTGCCCCACATTGTCACTGTATGATCGATGATTACGTCGACGTTCTCCAAATACAAAACCTGTGTCCGAACTTTATGTTACCTTTAAAAAGAACTTTATCAATACCTAGAAAAGACCTGCACTACTAAGTATAACAATAAAGAGGTTTGTAAAACCTATTTTTGATCGATAAACATGTTTCCATACATATATTTGCAAATAATTACCACTAGTTTTAAGGTACACATCTCATTGTTTCATCAATCGATACATACCCTCCTCATAAAATTCTTATTGCTAAAGGAAGAACTCTTTTAGCGTTTTCTACCTCTATGTCCGACTCAAAACACTTACCTTTTAACACTTTTTTCAATGGCTCAAAAATATGAAACTCTCAAGGTGATAAAATTTGAGCTATAAGGGGGATAAAAATCTTCTCCATTTCTCTTGTTATAAATTTTATCTGAATACGTTCGTGACATGAATACAAGTAGTCGTGAAGCAAACTCACATAAGAAATTGACTAGAGGTGTTCGTCTTATTCCTTCATAGTCGAAAAAAAATATAACCATTACCTTACCAGCCGAAGGTCATGCTTTCAGCTTCTTTGGTGGTGGCGACTTTAAGTGTTGGGCAAGTTTATAC
>JAUTXW010005479.1:12500-17500 GCA_030620095.1 Kuschelorhynchus macadamiae | reverse complement strand
AATGTTTACTATGCGTTGGTTTCAAAATACTCTGGTTTTTATAATCTTTGCGTTTTATTTTACATCTCACTTAGCTCAGTTATGTACTGTAAGTCTTCTTTTTTCATCCTTCTCTTTCTGGGTTACAATGTTCGATGCCATAGTTGTTATTATATGCCACATTTCCTCTGACTTCAGCATTATCGGTACCACATTTTCCGGGGTTAAGTGTTCGTTGGCTTTTGTTTCTGCTTTTCTTCTTTCATAATGCCACCGAGGACACACAAAGAAGGTATGGTTTGCATCATCTCGCTCCTCATCACAATACTGGCATGATGGTGATCTGTTCAACTTGAACCTATAGAAATAGGCTGCAAAGCAGCCATGGCCACATAAGAGCTGTGTTAGTGCATACGTCATCTCCCTATGCCCTCTACGATACCATATCCTTAGGTCAGGTATAAGTCGTTTGGTCCATTGCGCCACATCATGTCTTGTTTCCCACCTTCTTTGCCATTTATTTAGCGTGTTGTTCCTTTCAGCTTTTCTAGCTGCCAGTTGTTTTCCATAGGTGATAGATCTCTCATGTCCCAAGAGGTCTATAGGAATTATACTTGCTAGCACTAGCAGTGCTTCTGTAGATGCAGTACGGAATGCACAGCAAATTCGGATGGCCAACATTCTTTGTATCTTAAAAAACATGACTTTATACTTTTGATATTTCAGAGTTATAGAGTGGGTTGCTGCACTTAGTAATCTGCGTTTGCTCGATGACGGCCCTTCTCTATTTGGCATTAGGCGGCTGAGTGCCGTGACCGTTGTTTCAGCCCTTTTGCTAATATTGGCAATATGGCTTTTCATTGTAGCGCCCTGGTCAAAAAAGACTCCCAGATATTTTGTTTCTGGTCTAGTAAGGATCTTGGTATCTTTTATAACAATGGTAACCTGTCTTACTGCCCGCCCGCACACTAGCAGTGTCGCTTCTGTTTTCTCTGGAGCTAGTTCGAGTTTCCTGCTCGCTAACCATTCTTCAATCCTATGTACCGCTATGTTTGCTATTGTTACGACTTCAATTTCTGTTTTGCCGGTCACTACAACTGCTAGATCGTCGGCGAATCCGACGAGCTGGACACCTGGAGGCATATCCAGGCGGAGTACGTTGTCATAATACACGTTCCATAGGACAGGTCCCAGAACTGACCCTTGCGGCACTCCACTTGTTATTTTCATGGTGTTTTTGTCACCAATAAATATGCTCCGCTCAGATAAATAGCTTTTCATGATGCGTATAAGGTATGTAGCTATTTTTCTTGTTTCCAGTTTTCCCACAATACCTTGCCAGGAAGCCGAATTGAAGGCGTTTTTAACGTCTAGTGTTAAAAGCAGACATAAGCTCCTATTTTGCTAGGCAGGGCTCCTTGCCCTCCTCACTTCCTCCATCACTCTAAGCATAGCATCTATTGTCGACTTATTTTTCGTAAAGCCATACTGCGTATCGGCAAGGCCCCCAGTTCTGTTGATTTCTTCTACTATTCTGTTTTTGATCAGGTGCTCTAGTAACTTGCCCATACAATTAATTAGGCACAGTGGTCTATACGCGCGTTTGTCCTGTCCTTGTTTTTGTGGTTTTTCTATTAACAGCAACTTGGCAGTTTTCCAGTTCGTGGGAAATTCGCCTTTCCTGATTTGCTGGTTCATAACTCGAAGGCATTCCACCGGCAACCGTTGGGCAATACACTTTATAATCTCCGGAGGAATACCGTCAGGTCCTGCTGCCTTTTTCAGCTTGATACAGCTTGAAGCTCTATTCAGCTCTTCCTCTGTAAAAAGGGGTACATCTTGACTTACCTCGGTAAGACGCCACTTGGGTTCCTCGTGTCGTGGGAAGAGTTTCTCTGCCTCCTTCATCATCAGCTCTTCTGACAATAACGATGGTGCCCTCAGATTAAATTTGTTCATCACAATCCTGTATCCTAAGCCCCAAGGATCTTCTTCAACTTCTTCGATGACCTTTTTCCACCCAGTTCTTTTTGCTATCAAAATAGCTTTCTTCAGACACGCTCTTTTTTCTTTATAGAGATCTTCGGCTGCGTTCTTTTGTTCTTGGGAGATATCAGCTCGTTTGTGGAGTCTTGTCATGTTTCTCTTCCGGAAGAGGCATTCTTTTCTAATGTCTGCAGTCAGTGCTGACCACCAGTATGCTGGTTTCCTACTACTGTTTAAGTGTCCCTTTCGACGGAATGTTCTGTCACATGTCTGTTTAATGAGTTCCATAAATCTCTCAGGTGTTATAGCTTGTTCGCTAGCTACTTCGTTTTGCATTCTATCTATGAATATAGAAATTTTTGACGTGTCTATCTTCCAGCCTCTTGGCTTATATTCTGCCGTTGTAGTTTCTGTTTTCGTATTATTTATATCAAAAAATATGTAATTGTGGTCTGTGAGGCTTTCCTCTACCGACACTCTCCAGTTTGTCACCAGGGTCGCAATTTTGGTTGACACAAACGAGACATCGATGATGGAGGCGCTCTGGCCCCTGCAGAAGGTAGGTGTGGTTCCATTGTTAAGTGCTACTAAGTTTAACTCTGAGGCCCATTCCGATATAATGTCGCCTCTGCGGTCGCTTACAGCTGAGTTCCACATCATCGATTTCGCATTGAAATCTCCACATACCAGGCAGTTGTTCTTGTGTGTTTCTATGCTATATTTGAGCTCATTTAGGAATTGATTGAACTCCTCAATACTTATATTCGGAGACACATAACAGCTGTATATGGTCGTTTTTAGGCAACCAACCCAGACAAATCCATTCCCCAGTCCCCAACCATCTACCGCTGTGGTGCTATTATTTCCCTTAATGTATATTGAAGCGTTAAGATTAGCATCGTTGTACCATTTATGTTGTCTAGCTAGATTTTTGTTTGGCTCGCTAATGATTGCAATATCTATTTCATTTGAGGTCATGGTTTGGTGAAGTAAATCATGTGCTGCATGTCGTCTACCTAAGTTAATTTGTATTAATTTGGCCATTTTGGGCTGTGTAGTTGCTTCGGCTATGCCTTCTCACTTCCTCTCGGTATAACGGGCAGCTCAAAGTAAGTGGTCTATGTCCAGTAGAGTTGCATAGTGTGCAATGAGGTTCCTTTGTGCAGTCCTTTCTCTTGTGGTTACTCTCCCCACATTTTATACGCAGTTTGCTTCTATCAGGTCCTCTGCAGTTTTTTGCTATGTGGCCAGTCTCCCAGCATCGGTAACAAGAGTCGACCTTTACTCTTTCCCGCACTCTGCAGTTCACCATACCAATTCTTATTTTCCCTGCTTCTAGAAGACAGTTAGCTATTTCTCTAGGTAAAATGACAGTGGCTGCTTGTGTTCCACCATAGTCAGGTCTTATAGAGGTAACTCTGACTCCTACAGTTTTTCCTTTGTTTCTTGCAAATTCCGAAACGGTGGTTTCCACCTCCTGTTTGTTGGTGATAGCGTCAATATTTTTTATATGTAGTACAGCATCGGTGTCTTGGCCTCTATCTAATGTCCTGACTCCGTTTATTTCTTTAATGGCCTCTGCTATGCGTGTTGTACTTCCCTTTGCCTTGTCCATGGTAAGGAGTAGATTTCCGGACTTGGTCATTCTTGCGCCACCTGCACTGTCGCTCAAGCCTTTCTCTTGGACTTCTTTTCTTACTGTCCTAAGCAGGTCAGCAAAAGTTCTGTCTCCTATGTCAATGACGACTGCTTCGCCTTGTTTCCTTGCCTGTGTATTTGGTTCTTTAATTTCTGACTGCATACAGATGCAGGCTTCCAGATTATTTTTCCTAAATGCGCACTCTATGGCTTTGCGTACTTGGCTCTGGTTCCATTGCACTGGGGGAACTATGGTGATCTGCATTAACCCTTTATTTTTCATTTCTTCAGTTAATCTTTTAGCTGCTAAGTATAGTTGGTATAACTCTTTTTCTCTGTCTTGCTCGTTTGGTAGGCCAATCAAAAATATGTAGTTTAACGACTCGGTCTGCTCCTCGTCTTCCATCCAAATCTTACTATTATTAGCTACGCATATAAGTTTTCCAGGCTTTAACTTATTTGCTTCTACCACCTTCGAAATATATGGTATTCTCCCAGCTACTTCCTGTACGATTCTGCTTTCTGAAGCTGTTTTTGGAGGCACCAATACTGCCAGATCGCGGCTATCTAGTACATTCTGCATATTTTCGCTAGATACTGTTGTTTTCTGGAAACAGTCGCTTCCCCATCTTCTACTCATCAATTGTTTCAAGGTCTCTTGGTCTACACCTTTGGTTATATATATATATATATATATATATATATATATATATATATATATATATATATATATATATATATATATATATATATATATATATATATATTTTATTTCAATTTTCTTGATTTAAGGTCAATTTAAAAAATTTACACATATACTTTAAATCCTATATTTGCCCATAAACATGATGTAGTTAGATAACGTTTCGACCGCACTTCGGTCTTTTTCAAATCTAAAAATGGAGAAGGGCGTAGAATTCTAATTTAGTATTTTTACATTTAATATTTTATTTTGTTAGTATTACCTTAGAACGTAAACTATTAAGGAAAGTACATTTATTTTTAATTTTATAAAAATGAAAAGTGAAAATTTTCCTTCTTACCTCAATACGTAGGATTATTCAAAACGGCACAAGAAGTCACATTTCCACATATATACATACACATCGATACAATTAAAACACACGTATTATGTTAAAACATTAAGATAAGACATCACAATGGTTATTCCAGTATTGAAATATAAAATTTACTCAGGTTGTTGACGTCCTTCTTATCGTTGATGGCATTTTTACTTTTTTGTATTTTGACCATCTCAAAAAATTCTCTTTTTTTAGTTTGAGGTTCGGATTTTAAGATTTTGGTGTTACTATAATCAAAGGTATGTTTTTTTGAATTTTCATGATTTGTTAGAGCCGTCGCGTTTTTTTTGTCATACTTGTGACCCTTCAGTCGGT
>JAUTXW010005479.1:0-7500 GCA_030620095.1 Kuschelorhynchus macadamiae | reverse complement strand
TTCCGTGGACATGTTAGGCCTGAAACCAAATTGATTTGGATTTAGGATATTATGGAAATTTAAAAAGTACATTATTCTTGTGTAAATGGCTCTTTCAAAAACCTTCGACACTGCCGACAGCAGTGACACCGGCCTGTAGTTGCCAACGTTATGGCGATCACCCTTCTTAAAAACAGGAACCAGTTTGGCTTTTTTAAGTTCGTTTGGGAATATCCCGCTGTAGAAACATTCATTTTTTAGGTTAGCAAGTGGAGAACACACCCAGTTACCCACTGACTTAAGAATGCAAACGGGTACCTCATCAAGTCCTGCGGAGAACTTATTTGGTAAATCCATCATAATTTTGAGTACTTCCCTCTCATCAACAGGTGCAAGAAAAATTGTAGGTATATTACTTTGGTGCTTAGTATCTGTATCGTTAGTTGGGATAGGTAAAAAGTTAAACTGTTTGCTGAATAACTCTGCAATGACTACTGCATCTTCAGTAATCTCATCCCTTTGCACTTGTAACGAGATATCCGTTTTTGCCCTTTTTTTATTAGATTCGGTATTGAAAATACTCCACGCAGTTTTTACTTTGTTACTCGAGTTACAAATCTTATTATCGTTATTACTTTTTCTGAAGTCTGTTAGGAAACGTCTATACTGTTTTCTCTCTGCTTTGTACTGCTTATAGATAATTTCATTATTTGTTTGTTTAGACCAGACATATAGACTTTTAATATAAGAAGAATAATTTTTAATTTCGGTATTTACCCAGGTATCTGAGTGATTTTTTATTCGTGAGGATGAAATTGGAAAGGATAAGTCAAAGTAATAAAAGAATATGTTGAAAAATGTTGTGTATTTTTCATTGACCCCTTCAATAGCTTGGACTTCAGTCCAGTCTTCAGATCTGAGATAGCTTATAAATCTGTTAATATTTGAGTGGGTAAAAAATCGTTTCTTAATATAGGTTAACCCTGTTTCCTGCTTAGATATTATAAAATTGAGAACATGACCATAATGGTCAGATATATTAGTAATATATATAGTGCAATCAAGTATGTGTTCGTCTATGAGGTTGCTAAATATATTATCAATTTGGGAACTAGAAACAGAACTTACCCTAGTCATACCCTCGACATGGGGCTTAAGGCCATAGCTTGAAAATAGCTGTAGTTGTTGATGGTCATTCATCTGGCTTTCACAAAATCAATGCACACTTTAGTGGAAAATATTTAAATGTGCTTGCAGTAAGGGGTTTACCTAAATGAAAGAAATTAATTTTTTGGTTTGCCATGGAAACAATTATTATAATTCAGTTGATGTTTGCAACATAAGTAGGAATAGTGACTGTCACACTGACCTTGATGGTATTCCGGCCATAGTCCTAAAGAAGTGCGCCTCTGAACTGGCCCCTATCCTTACTAGGTTATTCCAAATGTTCTATAACAAGGGCATTCTGAGTATATCATATACATATATATATATATATATATATATATATATATATATATATATATATATATATATATATAAATAAGGAAAATATATAGCGCGGTTAGAACTAGTATATAGCAGAAAATGGATTCGTTGGGATGACCGCTAAAGCAATGGAATTTGGCTAACCATAGACACGTGTTTCTGACTTAAGGTCTTCATCAGTACAGTCAACTAGTTGAAAGACGAGTACAACTAGTGCCAAAATGAATACACAAAACAATACCAGAGTCACCCACAGGAGCAAAACCGACATTTGTGATTACCAAGAGAACATCCGAAATCTTCGCCGGACTTGATATATATATATATATATACATATATATATATATATATATATATATATATATATATATATATATATATATATATATATATATATATATATATATATATATATATATATATATATATATATATATATATATATATATATATATATATATATATATATATATATATATATATATATACAGTGTATATCAGCCAAATGGAATAAATTCGATAATAAATAAATGGGGGCGTGTTCGGAAAAACGCTTGGACCCGTCGATTGGTATTTTTAGTTGCTCATTTTCTCCAATAAAAACTTTTTATACAGGGTGTGTCCTGTAACAGTGGTCAATGCCAACTTTCTTATTTCAAATGCAACACCCCGGATATTATTTAATTTTTGAATTCTTTAGGAGATTCTAAACATATTTTATGTTCAATGTCCTATACCTATCTTCAACTATTTCGGCAATATTAAGTGTTTTCAAATTTATTTTTATTTTATTTATTTCGAATTTATTATTATTCATGAAAGTGGCTCTGGTTACTGAACTATTTATTTGATTACAAAAATTCGCTACAACACACTCAATACTTATTTACCATTTAGGTCTTCATATTAAGAATGTAAGCAAAAACCATTTTAGCGTTCCTTTTTATTAATATGGAACAAAAAGAGCCATTTTTGTTTACTTTTGTGTAAAATGCCTGGCGTTTATCTTTGCAAGACAGTAGTTGTCAGTGTCAGTGTCATAGTCTTTTGAATTTCGTTAACTGCATAATACCTAATATCAGAAAAATGGTTCATTTAACAGAAATGCATAAAATAACAATTCTACAAATGATTGGTTATGGAGATAACACACGAACACAAGTGGAAGTTGCTCGCTTATTTCATGAAAAATTTCCAAATTTGCCGCATATATCCCAGGGGACAATTAGTAAAATAGAAAAGCAGTTTCGCGAGCTTGGACATGTGAGGCAGATAAAAAAAGCAGCTGCCAATTCAATAAATGATGATACTAAATTGGATATTATGCTTGAGTTTGAGGAAAACCCACATATTTCTAGTCGACAAGTCACCGCAATGTTCGATATTAGCCATTCGTCGATTATTCGAACATTAAAAGAAAATAAAATGCATCCCTATAAAGTGATACCAACTCAGGAGCTCATGGAAGACGATTATGATAGGAGAACTTATTTTTGTGAACAAATGATGGCTATGTTAGATAACAATGTTATTCAATTAGAACATGTTTTGTTTTCGGATGAGTGCACCTTTACACTTCACGGTCATGTAAATCGTCAAAATTGCCGCTATTGGTCTAGGGAAAATCCTCACTGGATCAGCGAAGAACAAACTCAATATCCTGAAAAGGTTAATGTTTGGGCAGGAATTGTTAGGGATCATATCATAGGCCCCTTTTTCATTGACGGCAATTTGAATGGCGATAATTATTTAGCACTGCTCCAAAATAATGTCGTGCCAACTTTGACAAATTTGTATCCGGATCCAGCAAACCCACAAGTTCCAGCGAATATGATATGGTTTCAGCAAGATGGAGCACCGCCCCATTACCAAATTAATGTCCGGCAGTACCTCAACGGAATATTTCCAAATCGGTGGATAGGGAGACGAGGATCGATAGAATGGCCAGAGCGATCCCCTGATCTGACGCCATTAGACTTTTTCTTATGGGGACATATTAAAAATGTTGTATACAAAATTAAACCCCTCGACTTAGCTGACTTAAGAAGACGAATAACGCTTGCGATTAGATCGGTCACGCCTGAGATGCTAAATAACGTTAGAAGAAATTTCTTATTTAAGATTAGGAATTTGCCAAGACGTTCGCGGAGAGCATATTCAACAGTTCCTAAATTAACTTTTTACTTTTGTTTATACATTATGAAGAAATAAATAATTTTATTTTTTTAATCTTAATTTTTGCAATAAATTTGAAAACATTTAATATTGCCGAAATAGTTGAAGATAGGTATAGGACATTGAACATAAAATATGTTTAGAATCTCCTAAAGAATCCAAAAATTAAATAATATCCGGGGTGTTGCATTTGAAATAAGAAAGTTGGCATTGACCACTGTTACAGGACACACCCTGTATAAAAAGTTTTTATTGGAGAAAATGAAAAAAATACCAATCGACGGGTCCAAGCGTTTTTCCGAACACGCCCCCATTTATTTATTATCGAATTTATTCCATTTGGCTGATACACACTGTATATACATATATATATATATATATATATATATATATATATATATATATATATATATATACATGGAACTTTACACCACAATATCGGAACACTACCTTCTTCTTCCAAAACTTTGGACTTGAATTGCCAGTTTTCTACTCAACAGAAATATTTCTGTAGTTGTTGATGGTCATTCATCTGGCTTTCACAAAATTAATGCACACTTTAGTGGAAAATATTTAAATGTGCTTGCAGTAAGAGGTTTACCTAAATGAAAGAAATCAATTTTTTGGTTTGCCATGGAAACAATTATTATAATTCAGTTGATATTTGCAACATAAGTAGGAATAGTGACTGTCACACTGACCTTGATGGTATTCCGGCCATAGTCCTAAAGAAGTGCGCCTCTGAACTGGCCCCTATTCTTACTAGGTTATTCCAAATGTTCTATAACAAGGGCATTCTGAGTATATCAATACTGATCTTTCAAATTACCTTGAAAAGTATAAACTTATCCATGACATGCAATATGGCTTTCACCATCAAAAGTCCATAGCAGATCTATATATTTTTGTAACTCAACTGGAACCAGTCCATCGAGTTCCAAAATTATTGCCATCGACGTATCCAAAGCATTCAATCAGTGTTGTCACCTGTCCTTTTCCTCCAGCACATCAATGAACTAATTTCTTATGCCAGCAGTCCTATTCACAGCTATACTGACGATAGTACACTTCACTCCACTATGCAATTTCCCAAACTTGTTTTTAAGACTCAAATGAATGATAAGCATAGAGTAATGATTTTATCCCTAACCCTGTCTAGTTTAACGACACTAACACAGAGTCATTTCTACTATCTCACAAATTATCTCCCAATCAAATGCTTAAAGCCAAAGATTCTTTTAATCTTGTGGGTATCACTTGTCAGCAGAATCGCTGGCATGATCACATGACCTCAACTGCCACATCAGCCACAAAGAGATTGGGCCTCCTTTTCACAGTCCGAAAATACTTTTCTTCTGCAAACTTGTATTGCTCGCATATATATGGGGAGAGGCTTATTCTTCAACCCTTAACATCTTTGACTTTCCTAAAAAGAGCTATTCTCCTGATTAATGATACAAATATCATATGGATGCTTGCCTCACTAGAGCATCGTTGAATAGTGAGTGGTCTGTCTCTGTTTTACAGATACTATCACGGATTCTGTTCTGATGAAATATCCATTATACATTCCTTAGTCATTTCTGCCAGGGAGACGTATGCATCAACCCATATGCATCCCATCACTGTCCAACTGCAAAAACACCAAGGACCTTCCACTTTGTTTGCTCCTTTATTTCCAGAGTGTCTTGCTTATAGAATGGCTACTAGCAAATACCTTTCCCTCTTCCCCTAATCTGCAAGACTTAGAATTCCGCCTCATAAATGCTCCTTTTTTTTCACTTAAAACATCCACGATACGTATTTCTTAACATTCGGCCTTCATGGTCCGCTCATACATAAAAATAATCTACAGAACAGGACGTAGCAATGTGGCCAAGAGGAAATTGACTCTCCATTATTGTTTGTTTTGTTTCGCGTTTAATGTTTAACTACTACAGCTATACAGTAACAGCTTTCATTAGTTGTTGTTATATTAAGTTATAAGGTTACTGTACAAATATCATCTAATTGCATTCTGACGACGATATCAGAAAATAGTTTGAATAAAGACAATCAATCGAATTATACAGAGTTGTTCATCGTTAAGATCTCCGGGGTTACCCCACGGTACAATTTTAAATTTATCAATGGCTCTATTACTATGTATATGCATCTTTTTAATACCTATATTCAGATAAGGAGGATACGAAATTCGATACCAGCGATGGATTCATCAATGTATAAACTTGCCCAACACTTAAAGTCGCCACCACCAAAGAAGCTGAAAGCATGACCTTCGGCTGGTAAGGTAATGATTATATTTTTTTCGACTATGAAGGAATAAGACGAACACCTCTAGTCAATTTCTTATGTCAGTTTGCTTCACGACTACTTGTATTCATGTCACGAACGTATTCAGATAAAATTTATAACAAGAGAAATGGAGAAGATTTGTATCCCCCTTATAGCTCAAATTTTATCACCTTGAGAGTTTCATATTTTTGAGCCATTGAAAAAGGTGTTAAAAAGTAAGTGTTTTGAGTCGGACATAGAGGTAGAAAACGCTAAAAGAGTTCTTCCTTTAGCAATAAGAATTTTATGAGGGTATGTATCGATTGATGAAACAATGAGATGTGTACCTTAAAACTAGTGGTAATTATTTGCAAATATATGTATGGAAACATGTTTATCGATCAAAAATAGGTTTGACAAACCTCTTTATTGTTATACTTAGTAGTGAAGGTCTTTTCTAGGTATTGATAAAGTTATTTTTAAAGGTAACATAAAGTTCGGACACAGGTTTTGTATTTGGAGAACGTTGACATAATCATCGATCATACAGTGACAATGTGGGGCAACCATTGTAAAATCCAAGAGTTTTTGATTATAATTGCAACTCCCATTAACGCATTTTTATAGTTATTAAAAAAAAGTTACGAAGATTTGTTCAAATTGTACAATTTTTTTAAACTGTAGTTTGTAGACATACAAGGTATTTCGTTTTTCTGAAATTAACATCAACTTTGGTTTTTTAAATGTAGCACCCTGTATATTATATGTCCGTCAAATAAGTCGCGTCTTGCTGAAAAATATAAGTTTGACATCATTTTCTTTAAAGATATCCGAGAAATTTGACAAAACCCTGCTATAACTTACTTACTTACTTAATATGCTTTATTGTGAAAGAACATTTACAATGAAATTATTCCTGTGGACAAAGTGAGCTACAATTAAAATATACTGGAGGCTAGACTCTAGACACTGGATATGGCATTTATACATTAAAATGATAATGAGTAGAGACACGTAAATAAAATAAGCAAAATAGAGACAGAAATTGTAAAAAAGGTATCCCACACACTTCTGCAGAACTGTAAGTATGGTAAAGATCTATAATCAATGATTAAATGATTATAGATCTTCAAGCCGTCATGAATTATGGACCACTTTGTAAGTGTAAATCTAGGAATCGGTAGCCGGATATTTAAACTCTGACTTTGCCTGGTATTATAGACATTATGAGGGTCACATTGATTCTCTCCTCCTGACAGTTTACGATAAATTAAACACACAACCTCCAGAATTAACAGATTTATTACAGTTAAAATTTTGTATTTAATAAATAAAGATTTAGAATGATCCGATATCTAGTCTCACCCTAATCTAAGAGTTCACTTTTGATTAATGAACACTGAGTTCATTGTTCACTGTAGTAGCTACAAAATCCCCAAAACGCAATGCCATATCTTAAATATGATTCAAATAGTGAATGGTACACTATTTTTGATTCAGTGCTAACCAAGCCACACTGACACCACCCTAGTAGCAAAGCAACCAGATGATAATTTTTATTAAGTTCTATAATGTGATCTTCAG
>JAUTXW010005478.1:0-14800 GCA_030620095.1 Kuschelorhynchus macadamiae | reverse complement strand
GTATCCAATTTAGTTTCGCAAATACAAACGATTCTTTTAAATTTTCAATAAAAAGTTGTTAGATTTTATCAATCAAAAAATTTTTAATTTCGCCTAATTCACTCGTACATCTTTCAGTGTAACATTTAAAATTTAATTTTTTAAACATTTTTGTGGACGATACACAATTTTTTTATTCTTTTTGTGAATTTCGATATGCACGATGCACTATCATCAGAATTATCCCTAATTAAGAGAGAGTTTAGGAAAAGGGAGAAACACCTTTATACTTAACTGATCCTTTAGGGCTAAACACACTGGGGCATCTGGAGCTCAAAAGAATTGGAACCCGAAGCAGCAACTTTTTTTTCAAAATTCATCCCTAATCCTACCGACTGAACCAATCATGACCTTTACTTTGAGTTCATTTAAAAGAGAGTTTAAGACAAACATTGGATTGTTATTAAAAAAAAAAGAAACACTTATATATATATATATATATATATATATATATATATATCTCGTTTGACTAAATCATTTGTCTGCTGTGATGCAGAACATGTTCCAAACACATTTTCTTGTTATGACGGCATCTGGAGAAAACATACTATATATATATATATATATATATATATATATATATATATATATATATATATATATATGTATATATATATATATATATATATATATATAATTTGTGCAGGTGCTATATTGATTTCGATATATATATCACGATATATATATATATATATAACAGATTACTATATACAAAATTGATCAATATATATATATATATATATATATATATATATATATATATATATATATATATGTTGATATACGGATGGAAAAATACAATATTCCGGGTGTACATCCGTTTATAAAAGAACAGTTTTGCTGACGTTTCGCCAAAATATATTTTCGATAATACAGACTGAAGTGTTGGTGACTGCGACGCCTTTATACCCCACTCGGGGGCCGAAGGTTATATCTGCGCAGGCGTTGGTCGTTATTTATGTTTTCCGGATGGTGCTGTTGTTGTTCCGCTAACTGCGCTTGAGTTTTTACGATTTTAGATTTGTCGATTATTGTCTTCCATACTGTTGGTAGTTTTAATGATTCGTCCCTTTTATTTAAATCACCTCTGTTTTATAATTTCTATAGCTTCTCGGATTATTCAATCTTATAATGTTCTATATTGGCAATCTCTCACACCCATCGAAATTTATTTTATGGCAGGTTTCCTGATGATGTAGGAATAAAAGCTGAGGTTGTTTGTTTATTTCTGATGCTGAGTTTATGCTCTTCACTCTTTGCTGATATTCGCCTGTTAGTTTGCCCTACGTAAAACTTTTCACAGTCCTGGCACGGAATACTGTACACTCCGTGGTTTTCCAGTTTGATTTTATCTTTTGGGTTTCCGAGTAGTTTACCTATAGTTGTTTGTGGCTTGTGTATTGTTTGTATGTTGTGTTTCCTAGAATTATTCCGATTCTATCTGTTGTGCCTTGTACATATGGTAACTACTCGTTGTTTTCCCGGTTCATATTTTTTGTTGTTCGTTATTCGGGAAACTTGTGCATTAATAGCTTATGGTGTGATTTGTGTAGCCATTTTTCTTTAAAGCACTAGATATTACCTTAAGTTCGTTTTGTCTCGTTCACAGCCATAGTCGCACGGATCTAGATATTAGAGTATTTGCCACAGCTTGAATTTCAGTTGGTGATGATGTGATTTTTGCATTAAATATCTGTTCGTATGTGAAAGCGTTTTCTATACACGGTGTATTCGAAGAGTCCGTTATGTAGTTTTAGACCAAAATATCTAAAAATGGTAGTTTGTTGTTTTCCTCTAACTCTAGAGTAAATTGTATTCTGGGGTGGATTGAATTTACGTGAGTCAGAAATTTTTCGAGCTCTGCATGACCATGTTGCCATATAATAAATATGTCATCCACATAACGAATCCATAATTTGGGTTTTAAACTTGCTTTCTCAAGAGCTTCTTTCTCGAAGTATATCATAAATAAATTCAACTACTGGTGATAGCGAAGACCCCATTGGAGCACCATCCATTTGTTTATACATTTGCCCGTTGAAAGAAAAATACGTATTTTTGAGGCAATGCTCAGAGTTCTATTATATGTGCCTGGAAATCCTCGTTCATAGCAATCTTGTCCAATGCTTCGTCGATGGGAATACTGGGATATAACGATTTGACATCTAGGCTTGCTATGATATCGTTTTTTCAAGGACGATATCTCGTATAATTCGAGTGAAATGCTTCGAGTTTTTTACAAATGAACCAGCTTTTTCTACAGTTGGTTGCATAATTTCAGAAAGGTATTTCTCCAGTTTTTGTAGCGGCGAATTAACAGCACTAACAATAGAGTCTCTATTCGGACGCGAGAAAGAAAGCTTCGAAAATACCAAATGTGATTTTGGCGAAACGTCAGCAAAACAGTTTTTTCAGAACGACAGTAGTGAACGGATGTACACCCGGAATGAAAACACATTATATATATGTATATATATATATATATATATATATATATATATATATATATATATGTATATATATATATATATATACATATATATATATATATATATATATATATATATATATATATATATAGAAAAATGAAAACCTTAGGTTAGTGGGGATGCAGTTTATGTACATAAAAGGGCCAAATGAAGGTGTGGAACCCTTTATTGTTTTGTCAAGCTTTCGGGATCAATTTATCCCTTCCCTCAGCTTCCTCAGACTTTTCACAAATAATTGAAAAACGAAACAAGTTAGAAACTAACTAGTAAGTATAATACATTTAAACTCACCAATGTGGGTTTGCTATTGAAACAAAAACATACTCTGAAGACTACACACATTTAATTGCACCAAATCATCTTTTTGTTTATTTAAAAATTTTAAAAGTTGAAATGTTAATAGCGATATAAGTATTCAAAAACTTTTGAAACGTGTCCATCATGGAACTTCATTTTGTTAACTGAAAACACGTTTTTTAGAGGAATTTAAAAGCGAAAGTAGAGGGGACATAGGTGAGAGAGATGCAATATTATTTTTATTAAGAAGAAAAAAATAGAGAGAGTATATAAATTGGTAGTTGGAAGACACAACACAGAAGGATGACGGGTTGCTTACAGTAGTGTGTATACAATGCTCAACTAAATTCGATCTAATTAGCGAAAATGTGTACATAGTAATATGATTATTTTACAAGTGTGAAAGGTCAGAGAGACCTTAAAAGTATGATAGTTGTCCTGTAATAGTTGTAAAAACAATAAATCGACCCAATAATAGCAATTTAAAAATAAGGTAGGGAATAATTTATGTAATAATATTAGTTACAATGGTATATGAGATATGTATAATATGGACATTTATAAATTATCATCGGGGGCGGGAGCGTCCAGACACTGAAATTTGTTTTTTTATAATGTAAGATATATATATATATATATATATATATACATTATGGCTCACCCTGTATATTAATTAAAGTAACACTGTTGCAAAAAGAATAATTTGACATTGAGTCGAGCAGCAGTTCTCTTAAATCTTCATAAAAAAATGTGTTTATTCTAGCCTGTTATAAACTTTTACAAACTCCAGCAAATGAGTGTTTATATTCTCGTAAGTTGTCATAAACATGAGGAATAAGTACTGACAACTTTAAATTGACATACGATAAAACCCCTGTATCTTTCAGAAAATGGGTCATCTCTAAGTATATATAATATATAAGCGGCTTTATATTAATCCTTTAGATGGTATTTATGTCTTTACTTCTCGTATCGCTTCCTTTTCGCCAAGAAAGTTTTCAGTTATTTTAGGTAACGAAAATAACCTCCAATTAAACTTCATCACATTATTTACAATAATAGCTTCGCGATCTTTTTTATTATAAATAATAGACATACGGCTCTAAAAAATATTTTTTGTTTCAGATAATGTCTAACATGTGGATTTTTTGGCCTTCATCTGATGCCAGTATTCCTTACTTGGACGTTTGGAATTGGAACAACAGAAGCATTAGACATACGTAAGCAGTTTTAATTAAGGATGTTTTGTGTTACGATGATGTGACTACTTTCAATACAAATAGATATTAATACGCCCTTGTACAAAATAGCGACGACATATTTAATAAGCTAAATAATGTTATATATTACAAATGTGGTCAAACTTTAATACTTACGTCCCAGTTTTTAATAGCTTACGAATATGAGAATAAATAGTATCATACTATTACGTCAACATCCAGCATAAATATTCAAAAATAAAATATTTTGGCGGAACAATTATATGATCCGATGAGGTTTATTTTAGTACTTCCGGAATTTTTAACCGACAAAAATCTTTTTTGGTTTTTCGCAACTAAATAAAAATATTTAACTTTAAATTAATTAAAATAATTTTTTATGCTTGCTTAAATAATATTGTTTATATTATGTATCGAAACATTCCGTAGACAGACTAGTCTACATGTTGAGGTATGTAATTATATTAAATAATTGCTTCAATTAATTTAAAGTTAAATATTTTTATTCAGTTGCGAAAAAAGCCAAAAAAGATTTGTTTGTCAATCTAAACGCAACAAATAATCTAAACACATTTAAAAATATTAGAAGACATTGCTCACAGGAGGATTATCACCTCATTTAAGAACGTGCTCAACAACAACACAACACGAGACAACTCGTACTCTGATGGGTACTTGGAAATCTTGATAGATGACCCAGCTAGCACTAAAGTAGCTACAACTGTTTCCACTACTCTCTTAAACACTTTGGGCTACACGTTTTTAAGTATTATATATGTATTTGTTACTGCGAATATAACTTTATAGTAATTTTTCATGTAAAGTAATTATATAATAACTACTACCAAGCAACTACTTAAAGAACTGACTTCAAGGTCGTCATTTCTTTTCCGTTACATAATAGTAATTATTCAAAGTTACTGTTTCTAATCTGTTTACTAAATTACAAATTTTAAGTATCAGTACCTTCTTGAACTTTGCAGAGACTACTCCACTAGTTTCAAATGTACTCCTATAACGTAGGACTATAAAGTAAAACGAGTCGTTACAGAGTAGAAAAAGTTATCGTCTACTGCTACTTTAAACTGGCTATTACCAGTCGTTATTCTTCTGTTGCAACAAAGAAGTAAGAATTACAGTAATTATTGTACTTGAAGTTCCAGAGATAGGGGGCGCTGGTACGAGATTCGGTCGGTGATTTCATAAGAACAGGGGCAACAATAGATTAACCAATTTTTGATTGGTTCGGCCATATTGCTGCTAAAATCGTTTTTGTTTGTTGTTTAGTTTGTGATTATTAAAATGAATATTGATTCAAACAAGAAGTTCTCAGCCATTGGCCATATGAAAAAGTGTATTTAAGCCTGGTTCACCTGTTTTTTTGCTTGTAATTATAAAGTGTTTGTGATGAATGTGTAAATGACTATAACCATAAATGTCTTAAGTTTAAGTTTACTCCAAGAAAAATTATTAAATATTCTACATTATTATATTATTTTATTTTGCTGTAAAAGACAATATTGTTTCATGTCTTAGTGTATGTTATATTTCGTTCAGCACCTCTATTTGAGGTAGAAGCTCTCTAAGATTAGCATAAAAAAAACTTTATTTTGTAGGCCTTCTTCAGTACATATTACATTACTAAATTCACTTGGCAGACAACTCTCATTAATCGCTTGCACAAACATCGTTATTTTTTAAAAATCTAAATAAAAAAGTAGGTTTGTACTAGATAGTTCGAATAGATTTATTAAAGTAAAACATTGACCTAACACTACATTTACAACTGACGCTGACGGAGGTTGTCAATATAAAAGTAGAATAATTTACTCATATTTTGCAAAAAACTGACGATAATATGGGTGCCCCCATTAAAAATTTTGCATCAATTTGGCGGGTAGGCTTCTATTGTCGCACTGTGCTTCTAGAGTCATTGTAATTCGGTCTACAGCTATTAATTAGTTGTGTATGTGTTGGGTTATCATCTACGAGTAACAAGTTAAAATGATTCGCAATTGTTTCACATACCGTAATAAAAAAAAGTAGCTTTCGTCACTAAGCCACATTTTATAGAAAATTAAAAATATCGCAACTTAGTTATGTCATACCTGAACAAAACAACCTAAAGCGTTACTTTAAGGAAACAAAAATAAAAACGAAACAAAGGGTTACGATTATGACAGATGGCAGAATTATAGTAGTGACTCAAGTACCGCAACTCTCACAAGACACAACGCATTAAATTTTAAAGAATCGGCGGAATGTTCCCAAATCGTAACCGCTTAGTAATAATAAACAGTATGGGTTTAATAAGAACTTTGTAGATAACTTTATTCCTACCACTTTAGTGTTCAAGATTTCAGTGCAATTGTGTATAAGAATCCAAAACGATAAAAGCGTATGGGAGCAGTCGTAGAGTAAAGAAATGCAGCCAACCTAAAAGTAAAAGGCCGATAGAACGCCATTGTTTATTTTCATCTCCCCTATAAATATTTAGCTATGATGTTTGTTTTTGCGAGTATAAAGATTAAAAATGCATACAAATTAAACATTGCGTTAAAAAAAGAACCACTCTTTATAATAAGATATTTAATGATAATTACTATTTAAAGCAAAGTCCAAAATTACATTTTTGAGATTTAAATTGGCCAATATATTTGACCAAAATGTGTTGAAAATTTACGAATTTTAAAGGCGCCTAATTTTTTTACGACTATAATTAGCATATTTACCAAAGAAATTGCCTGCGCTTTAATTTTAGGTCCTCAGCATAGCCAGAAAAATAACTGAAATGCATGTATCCTACCTCAAAAATCAATAACGTATTCTATACGCTCTACACCATATTTCCAATTTGAGCGTTTGTAGTCGCCATAACTGTTTTGTTTGTATTAAAACGAACCATACATATTTTTAAACGGATTAAATAAAGACAGAAATAAGGAAGTGACGAATAGGGTGAATTATTACTATTCGGCTACTTCAATTAAACTACACAATTCCCTACTATCTGCGTAATAGTCAAAGTCCCAGTTACATGTTATTCACCAAATAGTTACCCTAAAATTGTTCCCTATTTTGGTAATGACTACGTAGTCTCAGCTTAAACAGAACGTATATATATATATATATATATATATATATATATATATATCAAGTACTTTCTTGGGATGAGGTTCGTGGATTGAACAAAGAAACTTTAATTGACGTTTCGCCTGTCCATTTCAGGCTTTTTCAAAATATTTAATTCTGCACATCTAAAAATTAAATACAAAAAGTGTATATATGTAAGTTAATAAATAAAAACAATTAGGTATAACGGCACGCACTAAAATTATTAAAACATTTATTTAAAATAGTACAGTACATACCTTGAGAAAGATGTTCTTTTACCTTGCTTGGCAGTGTGGAGGTAAGTTATACACTGGTTAAAGAATTCTATTGTTTTTTTTTTATATATATCCTTTAGTTTTTTTGATTATATTAACAATGTAGAACTATTTGTGGATACGGGTTGTTTTAAAAGTATTTGTGTGAGTCTGACAGTATACAGTATGTATTTATGATTGATGGAAAATAGTTTATAACAATTGAATTAAATTAGATTGTGATATATTTGGCTGAGATTATGAATGTCTTTCCGATCGTTTACTGTATTTTTTTCTTTTTTTATCTCGACCATTTCTTTGAATGTCAGTTTATGGTAATGTTGTTCTTTTGATAAGACCGTTGTACTCGAAAAATCAAATTCATGTTTCATGTCTCTTTCATGTTTATGTAGTGCTGTGGAAGCATTTTTTGTATATTTATGTCCATTTAGTCTATTTGATAGGTATTGTGTGGTCATGCCTATATATTTTTTGGGGCAGTTTAGGCAGGGAATGCTGTAAACTACGTTTGATTGTTTTTTAATTGGTGTCTGACTTTTTAGTGGTGTAATAAGTCAGACACCAATTAAAAAACAATCAAACGTAGTTTACAGCATTCCCTGCCTAAACTGCCCCAAAAATATATAGGCATGACCACACAATACCTATCAAATAGACTAAATGGGCATAAATATACAAAAAATGCTTCCACAGCACTACATAAACATGAAAGAGACATGAAACATGAATTTGATTTTTCGAGTACAACGGTCTTATCAAAAGAACAACATTACCATAAACTGACATTCAAAGAAATGGTCGAGATAAAAAAAAAAAATACAGTAAACGATCGGAAAGACATTGACAATCTCAGCCAAATATATCACAATCTAATTTAATTCAATTGTTATAAACTATTTTCCATCAATCATAAATACATACTGTATACTGTCAGACTCACACAAATACTTTTAAAACAACCCGTATCCACAAATAGTTCTACATTGTTAATATAATCAAAAAAACTAAAGGATATATATAAAAAAAAAACAATAGAATTCTTTAACCAGTGTATCACTTACCTCCACACTGCCAAGCAAGGTAAAAGAACATCTTTCTCAAGGTATGTACTGTACTATTTTAAATAAATGTTTTAATAATTTTAGTGCGTGCCGTTATACCTAATTGTTTTTATTTATTAACTTACATATATACACTTTTTGTATTTAATTTTTAGATGTGCAGAATTAAATATTTTGAAAAAGCCTGAAATGGACAGGCGAAACGTCAATTAAAGTTTCTTTGTTCAATCCACGAACCTCATCCCAAGAAAGTACTTGATATTTATAAATTGTAAGGTTCAAGAAGAGAAATATAAAATATATATATATATATATATATATATATATATATATACTATATATATATATATATATATCTATATATATATCTATATATATATATATATATACATATATATATATATATATATATATATATATATATATATATATATATATATATATATATATATATATATATATATATATATATATATATATATATATATATATATATATATATATATATATATATATATATATATATATATATATATATATATATATATATATATATATATATATATATATATATATATATATATATATATATATATATATATATATATATATATATATATATATATATATATATATATATATTTTTTTTTTTGTTGATTTTTTTACCAAAATGAAACAAAGAATACTTTTTAATGCTCGTCGTAGTCCATTCCAAGGCTTACTTAGATGAGAACCTATCTAAAAATACGGAGGGCAAATTTAAAGTGAGTGACATCACATTTTGTCAAAAAATAAAGTTATTTGAAAATAAAACAGACACGAATAAAGATATCAATCAGCGGTTTTCACCAGTTTATGTATTTTTTCATGTTCTTTTTTTCTAAGTCAAGAAAAAAATACCTATTTATTTGAAATTTTAGAGAAAATAACAAAATTTTGCGACTTTGTCATAAAACGCCTGGAACTGGAACCAGCTGTATTTTCACCTTTGATAGACTCAATGAATGTATTCAGATGATTGGTAGACATTTTGAACATGTTATAAGTTTATTATACATTTTGTTTTAATGTGTAGTTTTTATAGTTTCAATGCAATTAAATTTATTTTTTAATGAGATATGTAATTGATTTCGCGCTTCTACTGATGCTTTAGGCATTCAAAATAAATTTTAAAACACTTTTTTCTACAACCGTACGTAAAGTACTCGCTTATGCACTATTCGAGACGCTTAAATTTCACTTTTAAAGCAGTGCCTAGAGTAACTAAAAATTTATAATACAAATTAACAAATTTTTTCAGACACTCTCTAAGACTCGTCCTACAATATTCATACTAGTTAAAAAAAAGTCATTTTACACACTTGATGCATAATTTTATGCTCATTCCAAGTCTTAATGAGATGACAGCATACCTAATAAATGCAGAAAGCAAATTTAAAGTAAGTGAGATCACATTTTGTCAAAAAATAAAGTTATTTGAAAATAACTCAAACACGTATAAAGATATTAATCCGCGGTTTTCTCCAGTTTATGTATTTTTTCATGTTCTTTTTTTCTAAGTAAAGAAAAAAATACCATTGTATTTGAAATTTTAGAGAAAATAACAAAAGTTTGCGACTTTGTCATAAACTGCCATCTGGCGGCTAAGAAAAAAAATAAAATTTAAATATTAATATTCTCGAAAAAACTTACACATAATCTCTTTAAAACAAAAAAAAAATCGTTAAAATTGGTTAATCCAAACAAAAGTTATTTAATTTCTTTGAATCCAATGTTCACCCCTCCCCCTCCCTTTATTTGACAATTTAGAGAAAAAAAGTTGAAACGAAATGTTTTGGAATTATTAGTAGATTACAAAAAAAGGATTTTTGACAAGGGTTAATTGGGAGTATTTTTGAATAATAAAAAATCATCGTCAAAATGAAAGGGAACATTTTGACGAAACATAAGAACTTAATATAACATAACAAATTGCTGTAAATAATGGTTATGATCCCAATCTCATAAATAATATTCTTGTCAAAAAATAATATAATAAAGTTATTAGTACAATATATCCTTTTATTAAAGATCAAAATAATAGATTTTATAAACTTTTAACTTATATTGGACCACCCACTAAACGTGTCGCTACTTTATTGCGTAAACAGGATCTAAATGTTGCTTACAGGACAGACAATAGTTTGGGTAAATATATAAAAAATAATAAAGACAAAATAAGCAAATCAAAACAATCAGTGTGTCTATAAGTTAACCTGCTGTGACAGGTAGAACGTTTAACAAACGCATTTCAGAGCAAAAAAGTAGTTTTTGTAAATCATCTTTTACTTGAACAACATTAATTTAATCATAATTTTGAAATTCTACATATCGAAAATAAGAGCATAAAACTTAATATGCTTGAATTCCTCGAAATAAACAAACTAAAATCATCACTCCATTTACTAAATGACCAATTAGAATTAAATAGCTCTCCTTTATTAAATTTATTTTACTAAACCGTCCTTTTATCGTAGAAATATAACTCACATAATTTTAGGGTTTTTTCATTTATTATAACACCATCTTATTTGGGTTTTCCCTATAACTGTTACCTGTTGTTTACCTTTTACATTTTAACATTGTAGTATTTTAGTTATACCTCAACATCTGAAGAAGTTATTGTATATGGGAAATATGTCATGTTGACAACAAATATATAGTGAAAATCTTAAAATCATTGTTGTTTTTCTAAAAAATTTTATCATGGACTTTCATCACGTAACGGCCAACAGTACTCAATTTTTAGGTTTTTCGTTTTTAATTTCTAAATTTTTGTAACAATTTCTGGATTAATCCATCCATTTTTATCAGCACTATACTAAAAGTGCAACTAAGGAAAACAAAACTTATTTCTATACCTCCTAGAATATTGTCCATAAGACAACTAAAATTCTCATCTGCATTCTAAGCACTATAAACATTTATAGCAATATTCAAGATAATCACGTAACATAAGAATTGTTATAGTTTGTTTCAATGTTCGATTGTACTGTGTTTTGTCTAACACCGACAAAGAAAAATAAAACCTCTGAGCGTAATTTCACTGATGAAGTTTACTTTACTACAAAATGAGGTGTACCGACGTACAAGGAGATTGCTATTTTTCTCTAGTCTTCGCTGTGCAGACAAGTTTAAAACAGTTTCCAATTCAATGACAATTTTATTTGAAGCATTTTAGGAATACTTAGTTACTGTCTTCAACTTTTTTTCGTTTTGATAAGACAAAATAACCTCACGGTATTTTTGGATCATTAACTTTAAAGGTCTGACAAAATTGGGAAGCTAAATTTGATCGCTTTTTTGTATGGTACATATCGATAGGCATGTTTTTAAGGACGAGAATAAGAAAACTAACAGTGAGAATTACTTAAGTGAATCCATAAACTGCTATTTTTAATTTTTATTAAGGATATTAAAATGTCACATAATTTAGTTCCACACATAGTAATTTAGTAACACATATACAAATATTGTCTTTAAAAATTTATGTTGGGCACCATTTTGTTCCACCATATTGAATTAGTACCAATATTTTACTAGTTTCTATCTATACCACACTTGGTTTTTGGGCACATTAAGTAGTATTTACACCGATTTTTTTAAGGCCGCTGTTTTGTTTCATTCGTACCAGTTTATCCTCACGACTGCACCGTTGTCAAGTAAACAACTATAGGAAATAGGACCTCTGTCTTTATTTAGTGCTTTCTTACCACATTTAATTATTCCTATACTCTCAAATGCATCCAATAATCTATTATTAAATACGTTTTTAATCAGCTTAAGATGATTTATTCCTATTTGGTGATTGTCTTCCAAAGCACGTTGTGCAACTCTTGACTTTTCTGTTTTTCCGTATCTTAAATGTGCCATGTGTTCTTTAAAACTAATGTTTATGGAGCGTTTAGATTGCCCAACATATTTAAATCGCAGTCATTACAGCTAATTTCATAGATGCTACTCCTCTCCTTCAAGTAGACTTTGTCTATATGGTTTTCAAGGAGATTTTTCAAACTGTTCTCCGTTTTGTAGGCTACTTTAAAACCTACGTTTTTAAAAACTTTTTCCAGACCTCTCTTATATCTGGGATGATATGGGATTACTATAAACTTATTGGGATACTCAGTTGCTTGAAGAGTAGTGGCATCTTTTAACATTTTCTTATGCTGATGTCTATTTACTAATTTTTGTACAAAATTATCATTACATCCATTACTTTTAGCTATATTTTTAATCCGATTCATTTCATTGTTAAAACGTTCATTACTTAATGGAAAATTGACTGTGAGTTAAGAAATGAATTGCTGCCATTTTGTATTGACGGCAGTGAAATGAGTCGAATGTTATATACCTATCAGTATTAGTAAATTTGCTATAAATATCGAATTCTAATTTATCGTTATTTCTAATAACTAACGTGTCGAGAAAAGGTAATTGCCCATTGTTCTCCTTTTCGTACGTAAAATTAATGAAGAATATTTATTGTTTAATGTTTCTAAGAAAGTGTCTAAATTTTCTGTTTTAGTTACAAAAATAGCAAATATATCGTCTACGTATCTATACCACACCCCTTGGGAAATACTTGGGTTCTTTTTTGAATTGAGTTTCATTCACCTATCAACAAATTTGCAAGAAACGAGATAAGCAATTGCTCATCGCAGTTCCGTCAAGTTGTTTATAATATTTATTGTTAAACTGAAAAAAAATTTGATTCATACATAATTTTGTGAGAAGCAAATATTCGACAATCATTTCTTTCTTCAAATTATTGATTTCAAGTAGTTCTTTAGGTTCTAAAGGTAGTGGTATGCGTACACTAGGAAACAATGAGTTTACATCAAAAGATTTTAAAACTTCACCTTCTTTTAAGTGAACATTCTTAATTTTATCTAAGAATTCTAACAAGCTGTAGAGACCTCAAAGTTATCATACGAGATATTTAATTTGCTGAATTCTTCTACTAACCATTTTGAAATATTGTACGTCGGTGATCCAACAGCTAAAACAATAGGTCTCATGGATTTCCCAGGTTTATGGATTTTGGGAAGGCAATACAGTTTAGATAACTGTGGGTTACTATGTGTTAGTTTGAATTTAAGTTTATCGGTTTAAGGTTTTTATATTGTTCACGCGCCCAGAACGTAACAAGTTGTGGTGTAGTGTGGTTAGAACTTTTGTATTTTGAGAGACGTTAAAACGCGAAGATAGGTAAACACTTGGAGGGTTATTTTTTCACAATTACGAACAATTACCTAATTGATATGTCATTTTGTTCCGCTATTTTGAATTCCTATCACAATTTTACCACTTTATCTCTATTTCGCACCTGATTCTTGCTCATAATTTAAAATCAATCTAATAAGTAGTTTTTTTCAGGCTATTTAAATATTTTTATTTCGCCGTTTTCTTTCACCATCTTGGATTCATACCAACATTTCACCAATTGATTCTTACATAATACCTATTTTTTGTGCAAAATTTCAGGTATGGTATGGTAGTTTTTAACATTTCTTTATGTCGCCATATTAGATTTTTACCAAAATTTTACCGGGTCTTCCCCATATGACCTTTAACAACCAAATTTGAAGTCAATAGGTTAAGAAGTTTTTAACTATGCCGCGAACAGACAGACCGACGGAAATAAGAAAATATTTGTTTTTTTGACCTCTAAAGTTACTAAAAGAAGATATGCAAAAACCCGTGTGGCTGATTTTTTCGCAATTCCAATACTTTCCTTCCATAAGGACATTCATTTTGAGCCTTCCAATCGAGCGAAATTGAAATTGCCAGCGTTGCATGATCCTTCATAAAGGCCAGCGTTTTGACACCACCTGGGACAAAAACTAGTTAAAAAATTTTCACGTCAGTCGTGAAAGATCATATTTTAACATCAGGATAAGCGCCTTGCTTTTGGCGGCAAAATTGGAGTTGAAAATTCTAATAAATTTCACAAATGTTGCACTAATTTTGTAAAGTCTTCGAAGGCATTTCATGCCAAAAATTAATTTTTAATCCAAGCAGTCTATAAATAAATCGAATATACTGTCAGTTTAATGTATTACAGTAAATATAGCGAAAATATCAAACTAGATATAATCAACTAAATTGTCTGTGTTTGTGCAGAACATATAATTTAATATCATTCTGGTGTTTATCACCGCAATTTACCTGTCTGTTTTGACATTTGTAAACATAAACACAACTGTAATCCTTTTATCTATATGTACGTGCAAATAAATGAAATGTCTAACTGCAATTTATATAAT
>JAUTXW010005477.1:0-151531 GCA_030620095.1 Kuschelorhynchus macadamiae | reverse complement strand
CAAAAACTTCCTAGCATTTTAAACTATAAACCACCCAAAGATGCAGTGAGCTTATCAGTGGTCTTGTACCAAACTCTTTGAATGAAATGTTGCAAATAGCCATTATTTCACAAAGGTACTATGGTAAAAGTGTAATAGTAGACGTATTCAAAAAAAGACAATTAAAGTCATTGTAGATATGCTTTTTGTCATTGCCACAATGTCAGTTACTCTATTTTATTAACAGCAAGCTAAATTAAGAAGTTCATGTGTTTTCTTTTAATTTAAGAGACATTATGTTTTTTTCTCCCTTCTCATTCTCCACAACAAAGAACAATTTTAGATAAAATTGTTCCTCGAGCTTCCTCTACAAAATGGAATTTAAAACAGGACAATTAGGCACAGTATTTGAAAACCGTTAACTGTTGATAAAATGAGGAAAAAACTGTGGTGATCAATCAAGTCATTACTTATCGGGGTCTTTGTACTGTAAAAATTTCGTATTTTGGTTTAACAGTAATTCGTTTCCAGCTTTTGCCACATGTCGATATTTTGATAACCAACTATAAAAAATAGTTAAATATCCCAGCAAATACCTGCAACTAGAAATGGTTTTAAACATAAAATAAATAATATAAGCATGGTTATAAAGTGGCAATCCCAAATGTGCTCACTTGAAACCAAATAATGCTGGTGTCAGAATGTTCATAAATATTTTAAAAAATGTAACTCCTAAGGGAAGTTTGTAATTCACTAACCCATGATAAAATAAACATTCATTATTATCAAACATTTGCATGGCCCAATAATTTTTGATTCAAAAAACTTTTCTCAATTTGAAAAACGTTTTATATTACATCATGAGATGAAAGTAGAGGCAAACCGTAGACAGCTGTTAATCTCTTAAGGTTCATCACACATAATAACCTTGAGAACATATTTAGGGCCACCTTTATCATTTTACAAATACTTGGTACTACGTCAATCACCACGGCTGAAACGGAAGTCGCTTTTTACCATTAGAGTGGGTAAAACTTGTTTGCGAAGTTCTATGAATCAAGAAAGACTATCGACGTTAGCAGTTATTTATTGAAAAACAATTTATTCAAGATTTCCCAAACTTTAATGAAGCTGTTATTAACAAATTTGTTGTAGGCAAAAATAGAAGAAAATACTTTATTTTTATAAACTGCTCCTAAGCGTTTATATCAGGTAATATATTACACATTTATATCCTCATTTAACTTTTGTAAACCCCGCCTTTCTAGCACACAAGCCGTCACTGATCCGGATCACAAGTATTGATTGCCATATGGTAGAAACTGTATCTATCCTTTAAAACGTAAATATTTCAATGATATAATTCCTTCTTCAACTAAACAAAATCAATAATTTTAATTCTGTCTATCGAAACTATACTTTTTATCCTATGTATTTAAAAAATATTCAAAGCAAGATAGAATTCCAGTCTGCTAATTGAAAAAAGCCACGTTATAACGCCTCTTTTTCTTTTGGGGTGGACAGTGATAGCGGCGGACAAAGACCTCTGAAAATCGATAGTTGGAAAAAATAAAATACATTAACACGTTGTAGCAGAAATATAACCAACGGGCAATTTAAGATGTTTTAATTAAAGAAAAATAATACAAAAAAATTAATTAGAAACATATATGTTTCCGTAGTCATGACAGCACATTGTTTTGTGACAGTTTTCTTCATTAAATTAAATATAAAAATATATATGCACTTATATAACGAGTTAATGGATTGTTTCATCACATATAAAACAAAGTAGCCTATGCAAATAAGGATTATGGGATATTAAGATTTATTAGTTAAATTCAGCGACAGGACTGACAGACCATTGTTTTGATTATTAATAATGTAAATCTTTACATTTCCGTTATGATATAAATATTAAAATCTAAATTTTCTCATGCATAAGTTAGGCGGCGCCAGTAATAAAAACACTTCCACAACGTTTTGATGTTGTTTGTTCAAAAAGCCTTTTGATCACTCCTGTGAAAAATGATAAAAACCAAAAAGTAAAAATAAACTACTGGTCAAATCCTGAAATATTTGAAAGTTTGATAACTTCTCTACAACCCCTTATTTTACAATGTGTTATTAAATATCGGGAAAAAGGGCAAAATTTGTAACAAACTCTCAGTTTTAGAAAAGCTTTTCTTTCTTTGGTTACCTCACAATTATCATTAAGTATCCTTTTTAGAACCAGTCATCTTCCTGGCTATAAAAGATATGATTTTTTTAAATAAAACCTGAAGGTATATTATGTTAAAATTGATAGAAAAAGACAAAGTTAGTGCCCCAATGTGGGCAGCAAGAATTACATTTTTCGTTTTTTTTTTGTGCGTATGTAATACTAAGATATTTAAAAAGACGATGAAACAAAATAGTTTTCCCATGAAGAAGACTACACGTAGGTTCCATTATATGTTTTTCTGTATAATTGAATTAAATTAAGTTGGTAAAACTTATCCTTCATGTGGAATGCTTACTCGGACCGGAATCATTTACCCTAGATAGTAACAAAGATGTTGAAAAATATATTTAAAACTTTATAAAATTTCCCGACAGTGGTCAGAATTCAATCCATTTGCCGTATATAAAATTAATTTGTCTCTGAATACTTTCTATTTTGATTTTATTTATTTATATTATAATTTCACAAAAATATTTCTTACTCTAGTCAGTTTGGCATCATAGATGGGAGCAGTTGCCCTTCTCCGGGAGTGCCACTCCTCCCCCCTGGGAATGTTACTGTCCCTCCCGTTAAAGTCATTCATCACTAAGATTAACAGATATCTGGAGTGAGCTAGTTGTTTTATTCTAACATAAAAGGGATGACCTCTTTTTTTATGCATCCATTGACGATTGCTTATTACACGATACAACAGTGAATAGCTTTTTTTTAGTCGTTTGTTCCATGTATGATACATTATCAACATTTTTGTTTTTGTCGATTCTAGCATTTGAGTGCATAGAAATTATACTAATATTTTTGACACATTAAAAGTAAAAAGTAGAAGACAAGCAGAAGCCGGACAATCGTATCGATGTATGAACAAAATAGAGGATTATATTTATACCTGGCGCCTGACCAATTACGAAACAATTTATGCGAAAGTATCTATTTGAAATCCTATTTAATGTGTGTTTTTTAAACCTTTTCATAGCAGTAAAAAAACATTTTTTTATATTCAATGAGTAGCTCGTACTACAACACGTGTACAATATATTATTGCCCAATAGCCAGTGAGCTACATATATACGAAAGCTTTCACAACTGGGGTCTTGTTAGGGTTCTTGAGTTTAGACAGTGTCAAATTGGAATTACTTTCCGACGTTTCACCTGCCATTGCACGAAGCATCTTCAGGGATCTTCACTGCACGAGATCAAAACACTGAATGGGCTTCCGTGAGGAGATATAAGGTATCTATACTGGACCTGTGCTCACCAACGGGTGACACACTATGAGCACGTGGCATTGCAATTTTCTGGGTGCTTGATTATTTTAATAGAATCTCTAATCTTCCCCTTATAATACCCTGAGTCTAATGCAAGAACGTTGATATCTTTAACTTTAATCATGTGTCCTGTTAAATGTTGGTCTTTAGCGACAGCGGATTTTTACTTACATCTTTCATGCAAGAACTCCTTCTTTTTGAAAAGCGAATTACATCTGACGGCTATCTTTAACATTGTCATCTATGTTGTACGTGTTATCTGTGGTAGCCTGTATAAAATGTAAAGCTGCACTACCTAATGGTTGACTATCCAATACTGGCTGAGGCCTGCGATTATTGTAATATTGATGCGTGTAAGGCGGATACTGTATTGTAGCGTGCAGTCGCGCAAATTTAGTTTTGTCGTGGATATTTTTAGCGGAGAATTAAACTCGTTTCTTCTACCTTGACATTAAAAATGTCTTCTGCTTCGAATAAAAAACGAAAAATTAGTAAAGAAAAGCGCATATTTCAAGAAAAGTGGACTGAGTTGTACTTGTTCGTTAGTGTTAATCAGAAACCCATCTGTGTCCCGGTGTGTCAAGAATCCCTTTCAGCCTTGAAAAAATACAACTTCAAAAGACATTACGATACAAAGCATGCCATGTTTGAGACATTCAAAGGACAATTAAGGCAAGATAAAGTGAGAGCTCTAAAAAATCAGCTTCAAGGATAACAAGATAGTTTTCAAAAGCAAAACCTTGGAAATGAAACAATGTGAAGGTAAGCTACATTATATCCCAAAAAAATAGTCTTTGAAATCAAAACATTTTACTGACGGTGAACTTATCAAGGAATGTATCGAGGAACAACTTTTTTCTAAAGTTAGTTTTTCCGGTGTTATTGTCGCCAGAAGAATCGAAGAGTTAGCGGCAGACATTGAAAATTCACTAAAGGAATGTGCATCGAAGTTTGTATACTATTTTGTTGCGCTCGAGGAAACCACCGATTTAACCGGTACCGCTCAATTAGCTATATTTATTCGGGGAATTGATAATAATTTTGATATCACTGAGATGGCTTCGCTTTTTCCGATTAAAAGAATATAATTTAGAATTGACAAACCTTATCTGCAGTGTAGCAGACGGGTCCATCCATGGTAGGAAAAAATGAAGGGCTCGTGGGTTTGACGAAAACACAATAGTAAGATCTTCCTTTGATGCATTACCATTGTATCGTACATCAACAAAATCTTTGTGCAAAATCCATAAATATTGATGAGGTGATGAAAGTGGTTGTAAAAACTTCATTAAATCACGCGGCCTCAACAACAGAGAATTCCAAAATATTTTACACGAAATTAATGCCGAGTATGGTGATGTGACAACTACAAGGAAAAGAAAAAAATCTGATCAACAACCTACTTGACATTGTGAAGGCATTTGAGTTTAAACTGGATTTATAAGAAAATCAGTTGTTGAAAAAAGAGTTTACGCACTTTCCTAATCTGAAGAGTTGTGAATGTACAGATGTGGATAAATATGTCACAGCACTAGATTTGCTCAAAAAAGGTCAAGGTTTTCTGACTTCAGAGATAATGAAAATTACATCAATCTCTTTGCCCGACCATTCAGTTATCCGTTGAAGACATGCCAGAAAATTGTCAGATAAAGCTTATTAATAGATTTGCAGTGTAATTCGGAACTGAAAGACAAGTTCGATATGGGTCTTCTTGATTTTTATTCAAAATATGTATGTCGATCAAAACTCGTTTCCTGAAATCCGAAAACATGCCCAAAAAATGATGTCTCTGTTTTTGGGCGCACATATGCGTGCGAACAGCTGTTTTCTCGTATGAAGAATGTAAAGTCTACAACAAGGTCGGGAGTTACAGACGCACATCTGGAAGGAATTTTGCGGGTTGCAACTACAAAAATAAAACCGAATATCGACACACTTGTCAAAAATAAACAACGTCAAAAATCGCATTGATTGATTGAATTTTTTAACCAATAAAGATTATTACACTTGAAATTGATATGGTGGTAAAGTGACGTGGACCATTGTGGCCCTTTGGACGATGTGAAATCGATGTTTGGCCCTTGCACTAGAAAAGGTTGAAGATCCTTGGTTTAGATGATCTAAAAGTATCATCAACATACCTAAAGCAACATTTAAGTTGTAGTCAGTGAACACAGGTAGGGTATAAATACCTAAACTTTGCTCACCGTAGAGTGTTTTGATTTCATGTAGTGAAGATCCCTGAAGATGTCTCGCGCAATCGCAGGCAAAACCTCGGAAAGCATATTATATAATTCCCATATATATGACCCTAACTTAAAAACCATAATTCCTTAGCTACATTATATGACGAAAAATATTTTTTTTATTATAATTAGGGTTGTATTCTATGTAATTTTTCGGAATAAAGATAAATTTCGCTGTCGTAATGAATTAACAAGATACACACATATTCCAATACTTTAGAATACAATTTTACTTGTCTTTAAGTATTATAAAGAAATTCAGGTATGTATGTTTATATAATATATAAATCTGTTTTAAATGTATATAATATTACTTAGAAATTTCTCTTCTGCAACTTGATTATTGAAACTTGGTATTCTCTGCTGCTTGACTGTAGTAAAATATTAAGTATTTCTTTTGATTTTTATCATTCTAGACTTTTTTAATAAAAGAAAGTCGATAAAAGTCAAAATACCTACATTTGTACTAAAATCTATTCATTTTCCTATCTAAATTAGTAGCGTAGTACATTCCAATGATACAAAAATTTATATTCCCCGAAATGTGTTCTAAAACAATTAAAGATGTTCCCTTCAAGCGGTACTGATGCATAGTTGTACGTGATTAGCATATTTGAACAAGGGCCGAGATTTAAATGCATTTCAGTAGCGGGCCAGTTTATTCTGAGCGGGAGCCAATAATAGAATTAAAGGCAACATATACAAATTAACTACAAACGAGAAACTTTTAATGACTAAAGTTATAAGCCCAATGTTTGTAAAATACTAACTATAAATACGTTGTTAAAAAATGTATTGGTTTTCTGTATGTGCGTAGAAAAAATTTTGTTTTTAACCGTTGTCATTTTACCCACTTTTTAGAAAACTTTATTAATATTAATTAATTAATAAAATTAATGTATTAATTGTGTATTAATCATATTTTACCCTTCTAAATTATTGGTATTGTAGATTTGGGGAACTAAAAACAACATAGTCATATTTCTTACTTAAACGGCAAAGACTTGATTTATTTTTTTTTGTTTGGAGCCCAGTGTTTAGAATTTATTATCATTTGTATTATTACCAACAGTTTTTTATAAAACTATATGTACTAAAAAATTAAGTGATATGCATAAATTTTACAAACCCAGAATACATGATAGTTCCAAGTGCAAATATGAACCATCTAAAAGCGACCTTTGTTAGACCTCGCTTTCTTATTTATCTGAATTTATATCTAAATCTGCATCATATTTTTAATTTTTTTTATGAATTGTTCTAGGCAATATTGATTTTTGTAGAAAAAAATGCATTATTTTGACAGAAATATTATTTCTATTCAATGTTTCAAATGAAGTACTTTTTAAATTAAATTTTACGTTTCCACAGTAACAACTTCAAATAATATAGGGACACAAGGTGATCAGCAATTTGTTTCTTATTTCGTAATAATTTTACTTTGGTAAAGCAATAGCAAAAATTATGTTTAAATCTAAAAGAAGCATCCGTAGACGACTGTAGATTAGCCTATTTCTTCAGAAACGAAGTCAAATTTAACACACTAATGTTTTTTTTTAGATTCGTTTATTATTTGGGTTATATTACAAAAAGAACATTAGAAGAAGATTAACTTTTTTAAGTTCACATTCTGTCTAAGCTTTTTACCTAGGCATTGTAACATGATGACACTTTAATAATGATCATACTAAAATAGTAATGACGAGAGAAAATCTCGACCCCATGTTTCATCTAAAAGTAACTGTAAGTCATAATTTAAACGGAGGTTATTTTAAATTACAAAAATAACACATTTATTTGAAAAAACATTTTAACGAATATATATTTGTGTAGTTTTTTGTAAATTAATATACAGGGTTATTCACGATGAATACCAAAAAAAAAATGTATATATATATATATATATATATATATATATATATATATATAATATATATATATATATATATATATATATATATATATATATATATATATATATATATATATATATATATATATATATATATATATATATATATATATATATATGAATATATAATATATATATATATATATATATATATATATATATATATATATATATATATATATATATATGTATATAATATATATATATATATATATATATATATATATATATATATATATATATATATATATATATACATCGGAAGCAAAAAGCAAACACACAGCCATCGGCGCCACGCTCGCCTCTTTCGTATATATACACACACTATTGGACAAAAGTAGAGCAACTCTATCTAAAAAATAAAATTTTTAATGAATTATCGAAAAATACCTGGTCACTGTGGAAGCTAAAAACCTCTTGTTTAAGAGGTTATAGTAGGATGCTGTCATTGCAGAAATAAGATTGTTTTCAAATGTCAAACAAACTTATATGAAATTATTTATTTAAAGAATACACATTATAAGCTAGACAAAAGTAAGCAACTTGCTTTATTTGTTCAAAAAGAACGGATTTAAATTTTAGGTAAGATTAAAACTATGACTTAAAAATAATCTTTTTTTGTTTTTTCAACAGAATTAAATTTGCCGAGAAGTAAACCAATTTGTCTAGAGTTAAAGCAAATGGTTGTGGACGATTTTTTTGGTAAGAAGACGTTTGACTAACATTTATTGACAATTTTTATTGCCAAAATACAGTGTGTCGAGGATAATATCACGTTATAATAAACGGGGACACATAGAAAAAATGCCTAGAAAAACTACATTTTTGATAGATAGAAAAATTTAAGGAATTTTTCAAAGGAATCCGTGATTGTCTGGGCCAAGAATAACAGCTGAAATTCCTAGATTGGAAGTTAGCACGAGGACTGTTCAACGAAGATTAGTGGAAGCAAAGCTCTATAGTAGACGTCCAGCTAGGAAAACGCTGGTTTCCCAAAAAAAATCGCCATGCTAGGCTTGAATTTGCACGTCATTTAAATTGGACATTTTAAGACTGGAAAAAAATATTATTTAGCGACGAAACGTAGTGTGTTTTTATGAGATTGCTTTTCGTGGAGGGGAGTAGGTTCATTCCACTTCATAGAAGGGACTATGGATCAAATGGTGTACAGGGACATACTCCAAAATGTCGTGTTGCCTTATGCAGAGTGGGAGATGCCTTTGCAATTTGCGTTTCAGCAAGACAATGACCCCAAGCATACATCTCATCTTGTGCAAGAGTGATTCCGGGAAAACAATGTCCAGATTTTGCAGTGGCCGGCACAATCTCCGAATCTCAATCCTATCGAAAATCTGTGGAAAGAGGCTGAACGTTAAATTCGTACAACGACATTTCCAAACACACAGTCGTTAGTTGATAAAATCAACGAAGTTTGAACCAGTATGCCGATTATTACTATACAAAATTTAATTTCGTCAATGCCACGTCGTACATAGGGGTATTGGTATAATAAAAGCGAACAAAAACAAAAAAAAAATATCAATTACTTCTTATTATATACTTTAATAACATCTATAAAGATTTCATAATCAAATACAATTTAATCTAGCAAGCAGACAACTGACAGAAAACCAAAAAGTTATGAGGCCGCGAATAGAAATGCTTTTATCAAAACTTTGACAGCAGTCACATTTATAATATTTCATCAGACACTGGTACACTGTAAAGAGTTGTTATATATATTTTTTTGAACATTTAATAAAGGAAGATATTACAGTAGGTAAGACGATTTTATATAGGTAGTATGGAACATGTCTAATGTATTTCTTTTTATGCTGGAGGTCATTTATCTATTAGTACTTACAATTTAAATTTTTTTTATTTATTTCAAGTATTACTTACGTATTCAGTTATGTTCCGAAAATTTCCGGAACTTTGTTTATACGCTATAAAGCGGCTTAAGGTTTCTTTATTATGGTTATGAAAAAAAAAATGTCTAATATTTGCTAACGTGGACATTTGGCTATTATAAACTTCCTATGTGTTAGGCAATGTATCATATAATGGAATAATATCTAAAAATGGGTTAATTGAATTTGGCAGATAGGCATATTTAGTTTATTATTATTAAGCAAAATTTTATTAAAACGTAATGTGAGAGTACTGATTCAGTTTGCAGTGGTCTTTTCTATTTTTATAAAGCGGGATAGGTACGCTAAAAGAAAACAAAATACTTCATTGAACGCACTTTATTGCTGATTTTAAAATGGCAACCATGTAAAAGAAGGGAAGATTTACTTTTAAAAAATTAAAAAAATGGATTTCCGTTAATGTTTCTTTCCCATTGCTGCTACCAAAAAATATTTTCCTGGTCCCGGTCATTCCGAAAAATGTTCTAATGAGTTGTGTGAAAGATCAAAGAGACAAAAACAAAAAAAATAAGAAACAATATTCCACTTGAAGAACTTTCATTTTCTACAAGTATGAGCTTAAGAGCTGCTGGGAATTTAGAAGCTGCGAAAATTGTCAAAGAAGTGAGCACTGATCCAACACACGCTCGCAAGTATATAGAATTTAATAAAGAAAATAAAAAAATATCTTCAAAAATAGATCCAACCCAAGCTCTTTCCTTTATAATTGAGGCTGGATTGTCTAGACATCAATATGAGATAATTTGTAGAAATAACGAACTATATCCTTTTTATACTTTAGTTCAAAAAGAAAAATTAACATGTTACCCAAAAAAACTAACTATACTATTACAAACATAAGTGCTAATGTGTCTCTTCAGTCTTAACTTGATCTTACTTCTGAACGTTTATGTGCTATGATTATCGAAGCTCTTGCGAGTCTGTCACCTGAAGAATGCCAACAACTTTGTTTGGTCTCTAAAAGGGGATGTGATGGTTCGGCTCAAAATCAGTATAATCAAAAATTTGAAGGTCACACCAACAACGATGCACACTTATTTTTAATTTCATTTATACCACTTCAACTTTTTGTTAAATCTAAACCTAAAAAAAATTATTTGGCAGAATCCAAGACCGGGGTTCACCCAGATTTTGCAGACCAATAAGATTTAGATTTGTACGCGAGATAGTTGAAGAAACTAAAGCTGAATTTAATCATATCAACAATCAAATCAATTCTCTTTTGCCGAAAAGTATGATCAAAAGTAATTTGCTGATTTCTGTTTGTTATTCTTTATCATTCACTATGGTAGATAGCAAAGTTTGTAACTCTCTGACAAATACCACCTCCACTCAGAAATGTTATATATGCGGGGATACCAGTAAAGATTTTAATGATTTGGATAAAGTCCTTTTAAGACCAGTAACACAAGATAATTTTAAATTTGACATATCAATCCTACACACCCGTATTCGCTTCTTCGAGAGTATTTTACACTTTTCTTACCGATAGGAAAGTGGCAAACAAGAAACACCGCAGAAAAGGAATTAGTTTAAGAAACAAAGAAAAAAATTCAAAACTTCATAGTTACAATGGGCAGGAGCTCCATCCAATTGTTACCAATAATTTCTCAAATCGATAAGTAGTAGATTATGCAAAAAGTGATACGGTCGTTTTTAAAACTTCAGTATATTTTGCGGAAGTTAAAATATTCTTGTGTGCGTTCTAATTAAACTGCGACGTGAGCAGTAAATATTGTTAATTTATTTGTATCTGCTGGACTGTCTTTTCGAAGTATAATCGGTCTTTGGTATCAACGAGCATTATTTCATCTTAGGTGATGGATGCGAGATGAATGAATATTATTTTTTTCCTTAGAAGTTTAAATCAAGGTAACTTGTTGAAATACAGTGACATAATGTGGAAATACGTCATTTGAAACGTCACAATTAATTATTGCGTGTCCTAATCCGGGCACATATTCCACGTTATGTAATTACAAAATGCGTTATAATAGCTAAATACACCAGATACAATTTTCTTTAAGTATTTAACTATATTGCTAATAGCTCCTTCTTCCTGTCACCACTCTAAACTCAATGGTCCGCAAAGCCTCTATTATCCTCTCGATGAAAACCACTCTGCTTCTCTTTTCCGGAATGTGTTGTTCTTTTTGGGGGTATATGAGAACATCGTTTGCTTTCACAAATATTTGTTTTACGTTTTACTGAGTTAAAAGTTTTGAGACATTAGTTTATAAAGTAACTTATATTTTAAATCTTCTATTAGTATTATCATATTATTATATTGTTTGTCTTATACATCTATGATGTAAATATTATATTTCATTATACTATATTAAGATATATATTGTATTGAGGACAGACAACAAAATCTGCACTTTTTTTCCAAATACAGTTAAGTTTTATTATTGTAACTTTTGATATTATGAAATTGGCTGGTTATCTGTTTCGCTAGGTTAGTAAATTTTGTAACTAGCGTCGACATCCGGCATACATTGTTACTACTTAAATAAAATAAGTGTTTTTTTTAGAATACCATTTTAATCCAATATTTCATTTTTATTTCAAATAATAAATACATAAGAAACCACAGAATATCTCGGTATCTGTTTTGTATTATAAGCTGTAAATAAGCAAGAAGATATAAAAAAACCACCCTCTAGATTATGAACGAGTAATGAAGAAATAAAATTATAGCTTTTTCCAAAATAAAGCAAATTAAAAGTATTTTAAAGGAGTCTCTTTTGAGATAATAGTAAGGACAGACAATACTTCCTCCATCAATGTTAAATAAAATAATCCCTAATTAGATCCCATCTTTCATGGTATTCCCTATGGTACGGATCCATCCTGAAGTTTCCGCGTAGCTCGGCACGATTTTACGGCCAGTATTGCCAGTATGTTTAGCGCTCTCGGATTTGAATAACGCCTCCGAATATTTATAAGCAAATAGATCTTTACTCGCGCTATCGGCAATTTCGCATCCAATATCGTTGGGCGCGAGGTAATATTTCTTTTTAACGGCTACATGAAAGATTAAAAGTGGTTAAATTATTATTTATCTGATGAACCGTCTATGCGAAGTATAATCTATTAACCACACACATACAGAATTGTATTTTAACTATTATTACAAAAATAAAAACAGTGACTATTCTGTGTTATTTGTGTTATACTTTGTTTATACTAGTTTAAACGCAACTTTTACAGTCCAGTAAGGTTTTACAAGTGCATACAAATTTTGAGTATCATCGAAATACCACACTTCCTAAAGTTAGGTCTCAATTTTTTCTAAGGAGGCCATGATTTATTTGTCACAAGATTACATTAATAGATAATGTATTAAACGCATTGAATTTTCAATACAACATGAACCTAAATAACGACTAAAAAATCTAAATAAGTTCTTCTTCTTCTTCTACTTCGTACCTGGGTTGCATTAATTTACAGATTTGCAAAATGACCTCCATTGGCATCGAAACACTTTTGATAATTGGTGACTGTTTTTCGTACAACCCTGGCAAATGTAATTCCGTTAATATTTCTAAATGTTTCCAAAACTCTTTGTCTCAAGTTTTCCATGGTCGCAGAGGGATCAAATTCATAGACCTCGTGTGACCCAGAGGTAGATATCCAAGGGCGAGTGGTCAGAGGATCTAGGAGGCCAAGAAATTAGACCATTTAAAGGAAATAATTCTTTCGTCAAACTGCTCTCCTCAAGTTCCTGAATTGAATGGTGTTGTGAGTCGGACATTCAGCTTGTTAAAACCAGGTTCTTTTAAAGTCATCTTTCATTAGAGTAGCTCGTAAAGCCGGTACAATCTGGTTTTGCAAACGCTCTAGGTATCTTTGTCCGCTTAGGTTGTAGGCAAACAAAAATGATATAACTCGATTTTCTGAAATGATTAATAATTTATAAATAGGTGCCCAATTAAAAAAGGTTAAGTTAGATTAAATTACCAATGACCCCACACCAAACGTTACTTCCAAATCTGGTCTGTAGACGTCTCTCTGCCACTTCGTGAGGGTTTATCACAATTTGTAAACTTACACTCATCAGACCACAAGACATGATTTACAAAATCGGGATTTTCATTAAACTTCCTTGTACACCACTCATAGAAGCGTAGTCGCCTTAGAAAATCAGTTTCCTTAAGTCCTTGAACTATTATGAGTTTGTATGGATGGTACTTATTCTTTTTTAACACTTGCTGTACCACTGATTTTGTCACATAAATTTCATGTTCTACAGTTCTTACGGATGCACTAGGGTTTTCGTTGATAGCCTGTAAAATGTTTCTGTCGCGATATTCATTGTCAATATTGTATCGGCTTCAAGGTTGTTCGAAGGCCTCATGGTTAATTAAATTAACTGCGATTTTTCTGAATTGGGTTTTGTGTGGCTGCCGTCGTTCGGGGTACATCTCCAAATACCTTACTCAGGTAATGTGGGCGTTTCTGTGTGACTTCAAGTACAGCGCTCACATATCAAATTTTCTTCATAGGGAATACCGTCTTTTTTCAACAGGTCTCGACAATTTATGCGTGAGATTTATTGAGAGAAAAGCTTACTACTTATTAAAACACAATTTTGATACTTAAATTATTTAAGGTCAATGTCAAAGCCCACTTTACACAAATAAATCATGGCCTCCTTAGAAAAAGTTGAGACCTAACTTTACGAAGTGTGATATTTCGACGATACCTAAATCTTTTATGCACTTGTGAAACATCACTAGACTGGAAATTTTACACTCTTTCCAAAAATCGAAAAATCCAATATGGCGGCCATAAGAAAAATGAAAGTTGAGGCAGGTTGCGGGATAACAAAAGACAATGGAGACATGTCATATACGCCATCTTATTCGTCTCAAAAAAGTATCCGAATAATGTTACAGTTTGACAACTGTCAAATTTACCGTTTTGGATTTACTGGCAAAAAACGAAATATGCCATTTTCGGTTTTTCGCCGATATTTCCAAAACCAACTGACCGATCTTAAACTTTTCCCATTTAACGTTTGCTGTGGGTATAATAGGAGCCGAGATTCCTATATAGAAAAGCGAATCAGAGACACACTGTATACAGTGTCCCAAAGTTCGATTTACAATACTAACCTATTTCCAAAAATGCCAAACTTAGAACTAAACTAATAGTAAAATAGCTATTTTGACATTGCCCCAAACTTATGCATAACCACAAAGAATTCTCTAAAACCTTCTAAACGAGTTCACTGCCAACCAAAACGTACACTGCCTATAGTGCCAAAAACATTTTTGAAGTAATTTCATTTTATACATGAGATATTGAAATTTCAGATCATAATAAAAAAAGAATTAAATTTCAAAAATTTATTTAAACACAATGTTTTATCTCGTGCAGTGAAGATCCCAGAAAATGCCCTCTTCAGGCGAAACGTCGAAAAGTTATTTCAATTTTAAAAGGTTTAATGGTTTTTTTTCGGAAACACATTTCCGTCTACGCAGATCCCAAGCTTTCTGGTACAAAGAGATGGTACGGATAATATTATAGCTATTATATGCTATTAAGGGTCTTATATTTATTCAATTAATCTCTGAAAATATTTCAATTAACACACATATCTCTACAATAATTGCTTATGATACCTCAATTATCCAAAACAAATATAAACATCCGGTAAACCATATAATTTGTCTAGATTCATTTCGCAAAATGTACCCTTAATGCCAGCGAGGAGAAAAGAAAAAGCAACCATAAACAAAGAGATGATACTAATTAAAAATGATAATTATTTACGCTAATTAGCGCAGAGAATAAGAAATATTTTTATAATTATTGCAAAGTGTAATTGGCAGTTTCAAATGCAGACAAAGGCACGGTTGAAGAAAGATTTCTGTTTTTGTGGTACGATAGTATTTGCAGAAAAATTGTTTGGTCTAAGAGATCTGATTTTTTGTAACACTATTAAAAATATTGTCAAACAGAACTAGCCGTTATTTGATGCCGACGGAAATCCAGTTTAACCAAATAATCGAAAACACTTGTTTTAAATTTCGGCTTAGTTTATTTTACAAACAACACATGACAATGGTTTCGCCAACACTGTGACAACATAACATGATAGATCTGAAATACGATCTATCATCTAATAAAGTCACAATGTTGCCGAAACAATTATCATGTCTTTTTGTAAAATAAATTAAGTAGAAATTTTAAACGATTGTTTTCGTTTACTCAGTAAAAATATTGTCTCTAGCACAGAATTCTACTATTTACAATACAGGCTATATACATATGCATATAATTATTTGTTAATTACTTTATACAAATCTTATAAATTGTAATTTATTTCAATTTTTTAAGGTTTTCATTTATTTATTTTTATTATTCTTATTATTATTATTATTATTATGACTTATCTCACAGTATTCCTGTGGTTGTATTTTATACTGACGGGATTATACCAAGTCAGTACAAAGAATAAAAATAAAAAGGAAATGGAAAAAACAACTGTTGTGTATTAAGAAATGATCTAACGATGCTACATGTTTTCAAAATGACCGATTTTTGGATGTTCCTGTGAATGTCTGTATTAAGTCCTAATTGGGCTAAATGCGGTGTAAACGTTTTGTATTACTATTATTATTATTATTTGCTTTTTGTATCAGTTGTAGCTGCTTTTTGTATCAATTGTAGCTGGAAAACTTTTAGTTACCCCAGTATTACTTCGGGATTAGGCTAGGACGAATCGAAGGAAAACTTCATCTCAACTCTCTCCGCCCAAAAATTTTCTTACCAAATGGCATGTTTGCATAATTACTGGCCCCTGCATAGTTATTAAGACTACTGGCGGTATTTTTAGTTTTTATAGATTTTCAGGGAGATTTTTTGGAAGTACGCCTCTGGCTGAGACAATTATGGGGATAATGTTAACTTTAGTTTCCAAATGTGTTTTATTTCAATATCTAGATTTTCATACTTTTTTCTGCCGAGGAGGTTGTGGCTGTGCGAGTATGCGATATCTATTATTTCTGCCGTTTTAGCTTCTTTTTCTATTAATACAACGTCAAGCCTATTATAGTCTACGGTTCCGTCAGTGAAGATGGGCCTATCCCAATACAATACGTATCTTGACGATTCATGTACTAGTTCAGGGTCGTATCTGTAATTGGGTGGCGGGTTCTGTTCAAAGTTGAGGTTGTGAACTAGTTTCAAGTGAACAATTTTCGCTATTTGATTCTGCCTGTCTATATAGGCATTGTCTGCCAGAGTCGAGCAGCCATTTATATGGCTAATTGTTGTACCTGCTTTAGGGCACTTTCAGCAAACGTCCTCAATTTCATCTTTCAGGATGTTCTTTTTGTTATTTCTGATTCCTATCACCCCATTTTATATTGCTATGGCAAAGTCCTTGATTTCGTGACGGGATAAAGCTTTCCTTAACCATACAAATTACACCTTTTTACCCACCCACTGCTGATCTAAGGATGCAGGGAACCTTCCATGCAGGACTTTTCTCGTCATTCTCTTCTCTGGATTCAACTGTTGCCTAGAGTTCAACCTGGTCTGGGTGATTCTTCAGAGTTCAAATCGGAGTATTTATCGTCTGTATTTAAAACCTTCTAGATTAAGGGACAATTATTTTGTTGAAAATAGATTATAATTTTTTTTTCTTGATTTTTAAACAGTTCATAGACCCCATTCACCTTCTCTTCAAATAAACCCTTTCCAGAGCTGCCTTAGGGTGATGGATCCTAAATTGCGCCAATAGAACTCGTGTTAGCCGATCGAAGTCATGAAAGTCGGTATCCGACTACTTAAGCAAGCCAAATAAGTAGGTTAGTACTGGTACAGCCCATATGTTTAACGCTGTTATTAAATTTCCGGAAGGTAGACGTGTATTTAGGAGTTTCGTTTTTTTTTTGAACTTCTCTTTCTCTTTAAACTCAGCCTTAAGCTTGTTGTGATCCACTGATCGATGTTGTGCTATTCCTAAATATTTATGACTGGTCTAGTGGCAACGGGGCTTTATATTCATTGATGCTTTCTAAATGGATTTTTCCCTTCTTAATAGTAACTGTGGCGCATTTGTCTAACTTGAAGCAAATAGTAATGTCGCCACTAAAGGTTTTTATTGCTCGAAATAACGTTTGTAGCTACTTTCGACTCTTAAGTTCAGCCGATACTGACAAAAAGTGTTGTTAATATAGATGAGAATGGGTTGAGAGAGAGCTAGGATAAACCACAACAGACTGAGTGTGTCTTATTTCAATTTCTCCTAACTGTTGACCCTGTAGATGGAATTTAGTTTTCCACATTGTCGATAGGGTATTCAGGACGTTTCTTATTTTTGGGTGGATCTTATGGATTTCAAGGATTTTCAATTGTGAGGGACCGAATCACATGCCTTGCTATAGTCAATAAAGCATGTACTAAGGTTTCTTTTCTTCGCCACTCTCTGTGTCATGATTGCAGCATCCACTGTTAGCTGCTCTTTATACTCAAGCGATCTCATATACAGCCTTTGTGTTCGAAAGCTAGGATGTTTTGAGTTATACAATAGTCATAGATTTTTAAATATATTACCGATGTAGACATTTTGTATTATTATCATTATTATCAAAATTGACAATCCATTTTTTAACAATTGTTGGTTTCCAAGCCCATCCCGGATGCATGCATCAAAAGGAGTGGGTAGGTGTCTATTAGTTCTATGTGTTGCAATGAAGGTGTTAGTATGCAGTCATATAATTTTCAGGTTCTGTTTTAGTGTTTTTAGAACTAATCCTGTTGAAGATATGATGAATGGTCTCATATAAACCTTATTCAGTCGCCACATCTGCTGCATCTCGATGGCCAGCTCCGCATATTTGGCCTTTTTCTCTTGATATTTATCAAACACGTTATTATTGTTGGGTACAGCGACATCTACCAAATAAGCTGTCTTTGTTTCCTTATTTAACAGTACCACGTCAGGCCGATTATTCGTAACCCGTCTGTTGGTGGTAATTGCCCGGTCATAGTACAGTTTGAAGGCATTATTTTCAAGAACTGAAGTTGGTTGGTATTTATAATACGGCACTAAGGTATTCAGGAGCCCGTATTTATTCGCAAGCTTCGAGGTAGTCCGTGTTTGCTAGGTAAGTGCAGCCAGATGTTATATGCTGTATAGTCTCTGTCAGGGACAACAATATATTTTTAGATAAAAATTTTTAAATGCGTTTAAATTGTTATGATCCCAAAATATTTCCGATATATTTTTTCAATAAATTACATTTCAACCACCTGAAACATCTTTAAAGATAAGCTAAAATCATAAAGGGACCCCTAAAAAAGTTTTGACCGATATGTTGACCTTTTAAAAAAAAAAAAATATATATATATATATGACCAAATAAAAGAAATCCTGAGTATACATATCCACATAGCAAACTAACTTTATCAAAGAATGTAATATTGTCAAATAGCCTCATATTTAACTCCAAATACTATTCACTCAAAAAACTAATTGAAAAGTTATAGCAAAATTACTTTTACAAACAAGGATTGCCTTCTCTTAATTTTAATAAATTTATTTCATAGAATCCTTGCCATCTGTAAAGAAAATAAATATTCTCATTTACATGTTTTAAATACAGGTGCCCAGGAAACACTCTCATTTAAATAAAATTCAATATGCGGATTGACAGAACAAAAACATTTAAATAAAATATTAATACCAATTATATTTTCCGCCAATTAAATAAGAATCGTAATTATCGCAGTTTTTATTAATTGGCAGTCAAGAATATATCAAAATCGGGCAGATGGACGTCGCGCGACCAACAGCTGATGCTTTTTTAACACGTCTCCTCAATATTCCGCCAAAATAAGACCCATCCGGGTTTTTTATAATATTGTCATATTAAAACCTGTCATTTTGGGGCATTTAATATGTTCATAAAATGCATTATGTCCATGTATGTCCAGTTATCGATAAAATTAATACCTCAAAAAACTTTGGCAGATTGGTTTGATAACTTTTGAATACATTTAGCTTTTGCGGATATATTTAAGTAATAATTATATTATATGAAGTAACAAGGTGTTCCGGCTTGGTTTCTTATTAATTACTGTAATTACACATCTGCTGCGCTTTTTCAGGGGACAGTCGCCGATAATTAGAGGATTGGCAAAAGGTAGACGAAAGTTTCGTAAATTGAGCCCTACAGACATAGCCCTAGAGAAATGCAACCTTCATTAAAAGTGCATATTTAAATAATATTTTCAACAGTTACAGTTACGTATGTCAAAATCGGGACAATACATATTTAACGCTTTTCACTTTCCTCGTAAAGAGAAGTATTCTAGTCACCCTCCGAGATTTTTTCACATCTATACGTTTCAGGACCCCTAGATGCAAAAAAAAATGTTTCCCTGTATATTATTTATTGTTGGATAATAAGGCTAAAGTTTAATAAGGAACTTGCACATATTTTTTATATTCTATTAAAATGTCCACTTATGTATGAAAACAGGCTACACAACATACGAGCTCTTAATTCGTAGTACTTTGCAAAAAATAATTAAAGTTGAAATCTTCTCGGAAATAATTTAAAGAAACTCAAAATTGCCGGAATTACTGTGACGTCATACTCTATAATACCCATGATTATGTGGTTTTTAATATATATTTATTTACGATTTCAACTGTTTTATTTCAGTTTTTTTTGAGGCAAGTTCCTTATTATCTTCGAACTACTAAAATTTGAAGTTTGTCATTTTAGGCCAGTGTTGTGCGTCACTTAAGTTGCTTATCAAAAGTGACCGTATAAGTGACCTCATTTTTAAAAGTGACAAATTTTTTAAAAGATTGGTCATTTACCTTTATAAGTAAGATTTATAAATGAATGTTGAATAAAAATAAATTACCGGTCAATTTTTCAAAAGACCATATAGATGCAATTTTTGAAAATGACCGGTCATTTTTAAAAGTGACACTTCGATAGATCAAGATACAAATGTGAGATTCGTGTTGTTAAAATTCCAATTTCGGTTTTACAACATTGTATCCAAATTAATGGATTTCAAATCTCAATACCTTGGGAGGAATTGAACTTAGTCACATGACGTATTACATCAAGTATCTTTGGTTTATTTTGTAGAATACAGAAATGTATCAATAAACTGGGGATTCCATTTAAAAAAGAGATGGCCATCGCCGTACCTACTATATGGTCCTTACTGTAGACTTCAATTTGGTGTATAAACTTTTGCTACTAAAAACGAAAACTGAAGGATCCGAGCAATTTTTTCAAAGGATATGGATTTCGAAATATTTTTATTATTCCAGTATTTATCCACCATATGATTATATTATAGCAAATATTGTAATTTTGATATGACATTTTTTCATTATATACTTAACCGGTTTCAGTTTTATAGCCTTTAATTTCTTGGAAAAGAAGAATAAAGAACTGCGTCTTGAACTTGAACCCGTACATTTGCTTATAAATTGCTACAAATACGAAATAATAACGCATCGATTGTCCGAGCTTTCGCTACTGTATCATTACGACACATTGCTATTTTCGCCAAATTAACGGTTCCCTAAGGCGTATGCAGACATTTTCGAACGTTTTACCATAATTTGGGTCCCAACGAAACTTGAATACGAATTCTCAAATTTAAATTAGACCCCGCGCATAGAAGTTAGATCTTGAATAGGGGCATTTTTTAGTGGAAAAGTCCTGTTTGAATATTTTTACATAAATCTCAGAGACCAATTACACAAGTGGTACTTTTTGGACGACTCTAGACGTGTTTTTATTTGTAAACGGTAGTTTATGCTCATAAATTTGCTGGATTTTCTAGATAAATTTAAGTAGTTCGTAATTTCCATCTAGAAGTATTTATTAGACGGGGACTTCAAATTCCTTTAAGTTTATTGACACTGAGTAATGTGATTATTACAGTTTAATATTTATATTTTGACGACTTATTTTGGACTTATCTTACTTTTTCCTTGATAAGAGAAACTTTTCGTTGCGTGGAAAGTTCCGAGAAAAGGATTTTCCCTACATTTTTTGCCAAAGTTCTGCCCTCAGAATGAAATTATACAGTTTTAAACCCAGAAATATGTGTTTTTTCCGTATCAATCGGTCTGCCTCTTCGCAGCCTAGTTCAGAAAACACCTTTATGATGGAATTAAAAATTTGCACAAAAATCTTTTTCTCAAGGATAATGAAAAATAATAAAGAATTTTTAAAATAAAAATCTAAAAATACAGAAAAGAAAAATAACATGTAAGGTTGGTAGAGGGTTGTATATAAAAAATGTATTACACTAGGTCTCAAGTCATTTCACCGCAGTCTGGCAAACAATTTTTACTTAGCAATCATGGTGTGATTCAAATCAATCTATTTGACTTTCATAATGATGCTGTTATAAATGTTAAATGGAGTTCATGAAAGTATTATGAAACAGATTTTTCTTTATTTAAGTTTGAAACACTGCTTGTGATGTTTCTCAATGGTCCGTTTATCCATGAATGTGAACGATCACATAACTTATGTGTATGTGTATAGATACAGCCAAATTCCCTAACAAATTACTGATAAAAAAGTTATTTGTTACCAGGGAATATACGGGTAATGGACATCTTTAGTTTCTTTTAATTGCTATTATATATTCTAACGTTTATTAAAATGTATTTTGTTATTAGTTTGTTATTTTGTTTTTATTTTTTTTATTATTTATTGCGGTCTGGTCACAAAGAACAGAAATAATTCAGCGCCCTGCCTAAATTATTTGTACCGATATTTTGCACCATTATTTTCTTAACAAATCTTCTCTTTTTGTGACAAAGCGAGGTAATGTTAGTTTGGTTAACGTTGTCCAATTATTGAAACACAAAATTTTCTATTTCACTTTACGTTTTAAACTGCGGTAGTACCCCACAGTAGTTATAGTATCACTATAACTATAACGAATTATTTTTAGTAACCAATCTCAAAACACTACTTGTCCAAGAGATCCCCAATCCAAATCTAAACCGTGCTCCGCGCTGCCTAGTTTTAGTACACCAAATTTGTATACAAATTCTTGCCTGGGTGAGTTGCTTTGACGTTGTTTATTCTAAGAACAGCAAACAATCTATATAAATAAGATATGGTATAGTCCGACGCACGGATCTTGCCTCGTCTGAAGAGTTTCCATGTGGATGTTGGTAAGGTAAAGTGGTATATACGATCCGTCTGCTAGTTTTATAATCCTATGCAGATTTATTATTATTATTATTTTTAATATTATTATTATTATTAATATTAATATTATTATTTTTAAATGGCGGAGAATTGAGCTCTTAACTGTTATTGGGTCCATTTTGATGATTGGTTTTTAAGTTACCCATCAACTTGAGAACTACTCAGGATGTCGAGGGTAGCACTGCCTTTTGCATGGCCTTTCATTTTCAGAAGCCGTTCATTAGACCAGGCTCTTTGATGTTCTGGAGCAAGTATTTTGGGATAACTCCTGGTGTTTACATATTGAAAGGCAGTGTTTGGATGGTTTTCATTCGCCAATGTCTCCTGATCTGTTCCTCTGAGTCAGGATATTTTTCAATCTTTTGTTCATACTTTTGCCGTAAATTTTGAGTATTCGGTTATACCCAACTCTATCAAAGTTGTTTTTTGCCCTCTTATCTACAAGAATAAGATCTGGTCAATTATTAATGTTAGTTTGGTCTGTCAAAATAGTGCGTCCCCAATAGAACTTGTATAGATTGTTTTCTAAAAGTGGCTTAATGTTGTATATGTAATATTGCACTTTTTATTCTCTTCGAGAGCTGTAATTTCTCTGCTAGTTCTTGGTGCAGAATTTTGGCTAATGCATCGTGTCCCAACTTGTATTAACTTGAACAATTGACATCGCCCTGTGACATGTTATATCGTCTCTGACATCCGACATCCATACTTACAACTATCATTTATCACTGTGGCATCTTTCGTTATATATTTTAAGTAGCTTCTGGTTGGAATTACCTGATCTGACTGACCTCATTTAAAGGTCGGCTATGCAAAGGCTTTTTCCTCCGACTCTTTAGTTTCTCATCTACGGGCTCGTTATAAGTTGAAACTTGCTGCTCTTTTAATTGTAAAGGCGTATTATCCGATGTAAGTCAGATGTGCGTGCTTTTTGTTGAAAATAGCTCCACAGTTTGGTGTTTGTTGGTCTATCTGCTTTGAGATATCTGTTAATCCGCTTTCTCCTTAATTCCGGTCGTATGTTCTATAGCACTTCTTTGATGGTGTTTTTGGGCCTTTGAGAGTAGAGTTTTTATCTTTCGCTGCAGGTTATTGATGTCAGTGTTGGACCACTTAATTATCCGAAATGAATAGCCAAGCACAGAACAAGCATAAGTGTTAATTACCCTAGACAAATTTTTGCTATTAAGTTTTGATTTTAGTAATTGTCTTATTCTTTTTGTAAACTTGCTGTATACCACGGTATTTGTAGGTATCTCCATATCGCATTGCTTCCATACTCTGACGGTTCTAAAACTCATATCCATCCTCCTAAATCCTATCTTTCTTTATATTTATAGTTCTGCACTTATCTAGCCCAAACCGCATTAAATAATTGATAATTGAATTAATATCTGTGAGAACTTCTCGACAAGTTTTAAATCGTCCATATATAAAAGATGGTTTAACTTAAATATTTTCTATATTGATCTTTTTGATACTAAACCCATATCCAGTAGAATTTAAAAGGTTAGACAGAGAGTTCATTGCAATACAAAACCATAGCGTACTCAGTAAATCACCTCGAAAAATAGCTTTTTTTATTGGTAGAGGATTAGTTTTGATGTCAATATTGATATCATTCAAGTAAATGGTAGTGTGCCAGGTTGACATGGCATGTTCCAAGAAATGTATTATACGAGGATCGATATTGTACATTTTTAGTTCTCTGATGAGCCAGTCATGCAGCATAGAGTGGAATGTTTTTTATAATCAATATAAGCCACTGCTCTAGATGATTAAGGAAAAACGATAATTTTTCGTGTGTAGCCCTGAGTTTCTTTAACCAATAAAACGTATTCCATCAGGGCCTGGGACTTTCCCGTTAAAGATGCTCGTAATTTCCTCACTTGTGAAAGGATTTTACTGCATTTGGTTGCACTTATATTTTCCACTTCAATCCACCATCAATCATTCATCCAAATAAGATGTCACGAACCTGGATAAATGCTCCTTCCAAAAATTGCCAACCACCTTCTATCTATAAAATCCCTCCACTGATCTTGCAAGTAAAGCGTTATCATGCTTTCTATATAAATAGAGATTCGCATTGTATATAATCTGACAAGATTTAAAAAAAAAGTAAAAAAAAGAAAAAGAGCTATAATATGTATAGAAAAACTCAGTTAAAAGATAAGACGAACAATACATTAAAGTTGAAAGTAAAAATATACATAGTAAAAGAAATATGGTAGACAGAAACAATATTTAGTTAAAATGCACTCCAGATCTATCGGTAAAATATTCGTCAACTATATAATAAGCCTTACCAATTAAAAGTTCTTTAACTTGCTTTCTAAGCTTTCCCCCACAAGAAATTTTTCTCATATGTAAAGGCCGTTGGTTAAACATTTTCCTTCCATTGTAAATGAACGATTTTGTTATTAGATCTTATGAAGGAATCGGTAACCTAGATACATGAGTACTTCTTGTGGAATACGCATTTCCAGTTAGGATTTCTGAACGACATTTCTTATGAATTAAACACACCGTTTAAAGAATAAATAAGCAGTGAGGGTCAAAATATTCAAGGATTTAAATAAAGGCCTACAAGAAACACGGGTCCCAGTTTTAGATAAGTATCGAATTGCTTTTCTGTATAATAAATGTGTAATTTAATACATAGTTAGGGCAGCTTCCCCAGAAACATAAGCCATAGCGCAAATGTGACTCTATCAAGGCATGATATACAGTCTTTACCACTGATAAATCTAGCTCGCGAGAGACAATTCTTAGCGCATAGCAACCCCTTGCAATCTTGGAATTCGCATTCAAAATATGTTTCTCAAATTTTAGACTATCATCTATGTACACACTCAAGAACTTGTTAACATGTAAACTGTCTATTGGTTGGTCATCCATCCTAACATCACTAATTAAACAATTAAATGAAATAATGTTGGTCTTTGTTATGTTCAGTGTAAGTGAATTTGAGTTACACCAGTCTTATATTATTTCCAAGTCTCTTTTAACAACATGCTTCAACTGTTTGGGATCATGGTGGTGCCATAAAACAGTTGTGTCATCGGCAAACATGATAAACAAACCTTGTATGTCAATACGTGGCAGATCATTAACATATAGCAAGAAAGGCAATGGTTCCAAAACAGACCCCTGTGGAATACCTACAGCAGTATTTAATTTGCCTGACTGGTCATTTTTAGAACTTACAATTTGACACCGATCAGCAAAGTAGGAACTAATAAAATTCCTAATAAAATAAAAAGTAACAATAATTATAAAAAGTCAATAATCGTGTCGCATTTTATCTAGAACGCACGCAACAATATGTGGTTCGGTATTGCCAGAAGCGGGAATCTGCTTAAAAATTAATTACAAGACTTATGCTTATCTGTCTCTATATACGAACTTAACAGTAATAGACGATCGGATGCGATATATCGCGGACTGACAACTCTGGACGTTGTGCGAGGCCAACAGCGCTGGCCCCGTCCGTTGTGCCCCGCGGAAATCTCTCGTTGGATTACTATAATGGGAAATATAATACAAAGTTGGTATTCATTTTGAGGTAATTTATTTAACATTGGATGGATCGTCTATTCAAAGTATTATATGTCTTTGATCTAACAACACTGCCAATAATCTTTGTCGATTTGGAATGATGTATTACCCGCTTATAACAGATTTTAGAGAACCAATGCCTACCGATTCTAAACGAATAGGTAGTTTTTCCTGAAACTGGATTTAAGGATGTTAAAAAAATAGTAGCAATAAGTAATAAGTTATATTTTTAGATTATGTTAAAGGGAGTATCAGCAATATACATATAAAAAATTGGTAAATTTCATTTACCTGGAGCTTTCCTCGTTATGAATCGTTCCTTATTTAGGAATAGTGAAGAATAGCACAATTTAGTTCAGTAAAATCAATACTGTGTTGAAACATCCTTAATGGGCACCATTTTGCTCCATCATATTGGATTCCTACCAATATTTTACACCAGTTTCTACTTATGCCATATTTGAATATTGGGCATAATTTAAAATAAATTCAATAGGTAGTTTTTACATTGACACACACCGCCATTTTGTTACGTCATGTTCAATTCGTATCACTTTATCCCTATCCCTATATCACATTTAATTATTTTGCAAAATTGAGTAAATATATTTATGTAATTTTTTTTTAAATTTCATTTGAGCTCATTTTGTTCCGACATTTTGAATTCGTACCACAACTTTACCAGTTTATCTCTATATCACACTTAACGCTTGCACAAAATTTGAAAAAAACTGAATAATTAGTTTTTTAGTAATAATTTTTTTAACTTCACTAGACCGCCATCTTGTTTCGGCATACTGGATCTTTACCAAAATATTACCAGGTTTTACCAAAATAATATCATATGACCATTTTTGACTAGAATTTGAAGTCAATCTGGTGATTTTTTCAGGATTACAAATATTTTATTTGGCCGCCATCTTGAATTAGTACCACTGTTTTACTAGTTCATCTCTATACTACAATTAGTTATACACAATTTGAAATCAATTAAATAGTTTTTTAGGTTGAATTTCAAAATATTTCATTAGGCCGCCATTTTGTTACGCCATCTTGGATTCATACTAAAATTTTACCAGTTGATTCCTACATAATACTTAATTTTGTACAAAATTTGAGATAAATTGGATAAGTACTTTTTTTACTCGCGAACAGATAGACAGACTGACAGAAGGATCGACGGAATTGACAAAATATGTTTTTCGGCAAGTCTAGGGACCCTGAAACGTAAAGATCTGAAGAAATCTCGGAGGGTGATTTTTTCACGATTGCAATACTTCCCTTTTACGAGGGAGGTAAAAAGTCAAATTTGCGGTAAAATTGAAAAACCGGCAACATGTTTAATGCTCTTGTTGATGATATACTTGTCAGTTTCTGAAACAATCGACCGTTCGTGTTCTGTATATTTCTTCAATGCGTTATTCGCATGCATATTTCAATATCAAATATTTAAAAGTCGGTCAATCACATGACAGATATATCACATCAAACTTTATAAAAGTAAGCAAGCGCTGCATTGTAATATGATAAAAAATTATCTATTTACTTCGTTACTACCTTAAAACAGGCTCTGCGAAAACTAAAACAAAAAAGAACTCACTGAAGTCACATCGCTTTGAATCAAGAATTTTCACGGTCTGCCGAACTAGCTACCGCTTAATTTCTTAAAAGCACTGAAGACATCATTTAAGGCAATTTCCCACGAAGAATAATCGACTCTTGTTGTTTTGCTATTTGCTAATGCTGCATTAAAAATTTATACCAGCAGGTATTTTAATCTACTTTCCTAATGTACTATCACTATTTTTATTCATAGTATGATGAAGATATCATACTACGGATTTAATATCATCAACATAAAATAAGCAAAGTGGACATTCAATAATTTAGGTTAGGTAAATTTAACGAAGCATACTTTTATAATTTCTTAAAGAAATAAAAAAAGCCTTTTGGGTGGTGATAGCTGTTATCTTTGGTTACGACTAAATGTGAATTTGTTAAGATACAAAACAGTCCGTATAAAGCGTGCAAAAAGGTAGGTAAATATTTGATCCGACCTACGGTTTTTTCTAAAATGATTTGAATTTCTTTAACATTTATTTTTTAAATAGCATATATTGATATCCCCAGAAGTATTTTAAATTTTGTTGATATCTCTATTACCAAAGGTAATATACAGGGTTTCCCACTTTCGATGTTACAATAAAAGTTTATGGAGAACCGACCAACAGATCCTTGTGAAGTTTTGATTAGATAGATAAACAACTGTGGTCTATTGTTCTAAATAATTTTCGACAACGCAGTGTTGCCGCTTCTACCCAAAACTGGTAGAAACATTGCTATTTTAAATGAAACACCCTATATATTTTTAAATTTTTCGAATCTAAGTTCATTCCTAACTAATTCTCTGAATATTTTCGTATTCCTATCTGTAGCTGTTTTTGAGATAACAATATTCAATTTTTTTAATAAAAAATGGGCCTCGATAAAATCTTAATATCTCCTTAGTCTAGAAAATGTTGAAGCTGAAATTTGGGTTGTGGTTAATCATTTGAACTGTTTATTCATGTCTCAGTTGAGGCATACAGGATGGTCAGGAAAAGAATGTTTGTTGCCAACTTATAACTGTTCGAAATTCCCTTTTTTTAAGGAACGAGCTATTTGTTATTACATCATTCGACAGAGTACGAAAATTCGAAGTCTTCCGTATAAGATATTCCTATACCTATTTTTAGCCGTTCTTCAATTAAAAGCCATTTTAATAATAATTATCATAGGTACTGTACCAAATAATACGTATTTTAAAGTAATAGCAGGCTGTGATACGGATAGGAAACAAATTATAAACATGACGCGATTCAGCGCTACCCCGGCTTAAGGCGATTTATTATTTTGCTTAATAAATAGAAGGTGACTTTAGTGTTTTAATGGTCACTTGTGGATGCTTTTTGTTTCTCCTAATATGTCTCTCTCATAAAATTCGTCAAAATGGTGGATGTTGTTTATATAAATTCGGATATTTTAAATTTATTTTATATTCATGGCGAGTGCCAAAAAACCGTTTTAAGAACATGTAGAAAATTCAGTGAATTTTACCCACATTTGCCACCGATGGACCGAAGAAAATTTAGAAGAATTGAAAAGGATTTTTGTACAAATCCACAAACTAAGAATGTATGTTCACTCAGTGATGGAAGACGAAGATAACGAAATAAATGTTCTGTTGTAGTTTCAAGTATATCCCCAAGCATCAATTACAAGTGGAAAAGCCGATTTGGGAATCTCTAAAACATCGAACGGCATATTTAACCGCTGAAATAACAATTTTTGGGCTACCGAAAACCCTCATTTCAGAAAAGACAAGGGTTTTCACCAAAAATTCAGTTTTAATGTTTTTTGTTTATTGATGAATGGACAATTTTCAATCCAAATGTACTTCGAAAACTTAACTTCCCGGAAATATCTCACGAAGTACTGTTTCCGACATCTTGGACAATTTGCACCTGCAAATTTAACGAAATATTTGGTGTCAGCCCTATGGCGTTCCTGCGCACCCCACAAATGAAGTTAGCAGAAAACTGTATGCTATGAAGAGAGATGGATAGGTTACAAGAACCTTGGAGATGGCCACTCCGTTCTCCAGAACTTACCCCATTAGATTTTTATCTTTGGGGTATGATCAAAGAAATAGTTTATAAGTCGACGATCGCTACTAAGCAGGACTTGAAAAATAAGGTGAGAGAGGCATTTAATGAATTCAATTCAGCGGAAATTCAACAAGCCACGACTTCAAAAGTTTTGTTTTATATTAACGAATGAAATGAACAAAATTTTAAACACTAAACATACTGAGACCTTAATTTTTTCTAATTATGTAAATTTGTTAGACAAAGTCGACTTTTATTAAAATTTTGAATATAAGTTTTCTGTTTTTTTAAGTACATATCACATGTTTGGTACAGTATAATAATAATAATTATTAAAACGGCTTTTAATTGAAAAAGCTGAGTTTAAGGCACTGCTGATGCTCAATTCTTTAAATCACGTAAGCTTTAACTATAAATATATTTATATACATACTTTTATGCCAGTACATTGAAACTCGTAAATTTGGTTATTGTTTGTTCAATTTTTCAAAAAATACTTTGTCATTTCTATTTTTATTTTAATTGTAGCCCTAAGGAAGATAGAAACTATCAGCAATAAAAAGTTTATCCAATATTAAACTCGTGATTTATTCGCCTACAAATAAAAAATAATTAAATACAGGCCATATCAGAGGGTCATGCGGAGGGGTAACAATATGGGAGTTTCATGCATAACAAATTTAGTGATATTTGAGTCACTAGGTACAGAGGCAGATGCATTTTATATATATTATATATTGTTGTGCTTTTGCGCAAAATGTTGGCCAGGATTTTGTACTCACTGACGGTATTGCAAAACCTTTTCGGGCAGTCATAGTTAAAAAGTATCATCAAAATAATAAAATAAACCTGGTTGGATTGGTCGGCACGATCTTCAGATAAAAATATCATTGAAACCGTTTGGAATAGGCTAAAATGAGCACTTAAGAGAATGAAGAAATATTTTAAACAAAATTCAAAACCTGTCTGGAGATATCAGTACAAGCAAAGTTTACAGAATTAATATTATTCTGTAAATTTTGGTACAAGGTATTTAAAAATCGGTGAATTTCCTATACCCGGAACTTCCCTCGTTATAAATCATTCCTTTTATTAGAAATAGTGAAAGTGTGAATTTGTTCAGAACATTAGTAATTTAGTAACACATATACATATACTGTATTTTCAAACATTTTTATTGGACGTAATTTTGTTTCTCCAATATTGGATTCGTACCAATATTGACTAAATAAGATGTTTTTACGTTGATTTTTTAAAATTTCACTTCACCAGTTTCTCTCTGTATCACACTTAATGCTTAATCTAATAAGTAGGTTTTAAGTCTGGTTTTTTACATATTTTATTAGGCCGTCATTTTGCTATCTTATTTTCATACCAAAATGTTCCCAGTTCATTCCTATATAACACTTTATTTTTGTGCAAAATGTGAGGTAAATTGTATAAAAAGTTTTTTAGTAATAATTTTTTATTCTTTCACTAGACCGCCATCATGTTCCAGCTTATTGGATTTTAACCAAAATATTACTAGGCCATCCACATATGACCTTTAATTTTTTACTAAAATTTGAGGTCAATCTGATTAGTAGTTTTTAAGCTATGACGCGAACTGAAAGACAAACCGACAGACTGACCGACGGAATTGATGAAACATATTTTTTGGCATGTAGGGACGCTAAAACGTGAAGATATGTAAAACCTAAAAAGGTGATTTTTTTACGTTCCGCCATCTTGAATTAGTTCCGCAGTTCTACTAGTTCCTCACTATACCCCAAGAGTTATGGCACACAATTTAATAACTGTCCATTAAGTAATTTTTTTAGGCTGAATTTTTAAAAGGTTTATTAACCTGTCATTTTGATTCGCCTCCTTGGGTTCGTACCAGAATTCTGTGCAAAATTTAAGATAAATTGGATAAGTAGTTTTTTTAGCAATAATTTTTTTAACATTTTACTAGGTCGCCATTCTGTTTCTTACCAAAATCTTACCATATAACCTCTAATGTTTGATCAAAATTTGAGGTCAATCGGGTAAGTGTTCGCTATGCCGCGAACAGACAGGCCGACGGAATTGAGAAAACATCTAGAGACCCTGAAACGTAAAGATCTGAAAATAATTCTGAAGGTGATTTTTTCACGATTACAGAAGTTCGTTTTTACGAGGGAAGTAAAAATAAATCTTACATAAATGCAAATAATTGTAGAAAAGCCGTAGGTTGGTTCAAATGTTCACCTTTATGCACACCTTTTAAAAACGCCCTGTATGCGGATCATTTTGTATCTTAAGAGATTCACATTAAAATCATTAGTAGCCAAAAATACCACCTATCAATTGCTATTTTGCTATACAATATAGATGAAAATTATGAACAATTAGTTAATGAACTCTTAGATGCCTATAAAGCGCTTGGTGCCAGAATGTCATTAAAAATTCACTTCCTCCATTCCCATCTGTCATTTTTTCCTAAAAATTTGGGAGCTGTTAGTGACGAGCAGGGTGAAAGGTTTCACCAGATATCAGACCAATGGAAATTTGGTACCAAGGACGCTGGGATCCAGCCATGATGAGTGACTACTGTTGGTTTTTGAAGAGAGAAGATAGGACACCTCATAAACGGAAAAAATAAAGTTTAATGAGTGTTTTAAGTTAATATTTTTCTCGTTTGCTTTTCTCTTAGATGTATGGTATGTTTAATAGGCAAACACTGTAAACATAGTCAATAAACAGGGTTAAGAATTTTCTGAAATCATTTTTCCTATAGATAAGTATCGTAACATTCGATATAGTTCTAGAACTCTAACAAGAAAACCCTACGTGCTACAACTTTCTATTTGTCATTTTCGTATTTGGATAGGTCCATTCAATTAGATTATGCTATTCTGATTTGTGTTACAACAAAAAAAAAATTTTTTTGTCGGCCAGTTTAATATATTGCTAATAATAATATTATTAATCGTCTATTCGTAGAGCATGTAAATTTAATGTGAGTGACTATCAGATAAAGTTCCAGCATTGTTCAAACTGAGCTTATAAGTATAGCTACGAAAGAGGTTGCCCATTGCTACTGGCAAAATAATCAAAATCTAAAAATACAGTAGGGAGACAATCGCTCCAGTCGTAATAAAGAATGTCATTCACTAATAGTAAACGAATGCTCGTAAAACCTTCTTTATCTATATGTTTAAGGTCTACCTTTTAAAGCAATGCTGATCATTCTGTATACATTCGATAACTGTCAGCCCAGTTCAAGTTATGATCTATATGAATATTCAAAAGTGGAATGTTTTGTACCAATATGACCCCTTGTGAATTAAGTTGAACATTCTGAGTTTTTGGATAAAGCGGAGAAATGCTGAAAGCCAAAACCACATATAATTTGCAAAACTAATTTGTTAGTAGTAAAGCACTTTTGTGACCTTTTAAGGAAATCGTCTGACATGGCAAGCAGTTCTGGTCGGGTATATCAAATCTGTAAGAGTCATGAGCGAAGCTCACCAACTGGTTGTTCTGGCTGATTATCTCAAAATAGCGCACTCCATTCCTTTCCATAATAACCCTCTAAACTCAGTAGGTAGTAAATAGAACCTAATCCAACTCAGTACAGATCATCAAGCCCCATATCTCTTCGACTTCCCAACATGACACTGTGATTCTGGCATTCGAAATGTCGAATATATTTTTTATTTGTTGGGTTAAAGGACACTCGCACAAAGCATGTGAAAAGTTGTGGGATAAAAGGTTTACTTATAATTTGCTAGGTATATTTTAGCAAGGAAGGAAACAGCAACGATGCATATTGATAAGAATCCTACAATATGTTAAACAGCCCATATAACAGACGTTGCAATCAGTCGTATTGCAAAGCGGAAGTAGTCCAGATAATTGAGCCAACTGATCGGTTTGTGCTTTATAAGGAGTAAAGATTCAATACTATTGTTTTTAAAGCACACCAAGGCAACTTCCCTCTTTATTTAATTATATTCAACCGGATGACACAAAAAATTACTAGAAAATTGAATGTGGTTGCCTTATAACCTTATTATGCCAATTATTATGAAACGTCAAATCATTGTTATTATGGGTTATTATTACTAACTATTCAATTTCTGAGAGCATAAATATATTTCCAAACTAATAGCAATTTTAAATTGATTTCGAAATCCTAAACGTCCCTCATAAAGACTATGACATAAGAATACACGTGCAAATGGTAACTAGAAATATGTAATCATTTATTTTTTGACTTGATGTATTTCCAGAACAATATTCGAATCGATGTGAATAAATTAACAGTAAGGACAATTTAAGTCCGACAAATAAATCCTTTTATTCGCCCACTTTAGTTCCCCACATAACTATTTCCTTACCTGTATACAGAGAAATTCTGTTACTATTCACTTTCCCTGATTAAAGAAAAGTTTGGTTGCGAGGAAAGTTTGAGGTTAAAATCTTTTTCAGATCGGTTTTACCCAATTACTCGGAAGGCCCCTCGTATATATTCCTTCATCCCCTTATTAAGGGAAATGAAATTTAACACAATCTGTATATGTATAAATGACTAAGTAACTATGTTATTGGGTAATATTTAACTATCTTTAATCTTTAATAAAAGCAAGAATTTACTATTAGGGAATTTCCAACTGCAGCCAATTAAACGATTAAAAGAAACCGCAAGAGAAGTTAGTAATACATTCTTCTGTACATTTCAGAAATTATTTTTAATATCATCATATTAGCTGAGAAAAATATGAATCATACCTATATTTTATTAGCTATTTAGGATAAACAAAAAAAATATAATTCTTCGCACAAATTTCTAACAAGATGTAATTCAAATGTATCTGACTTATAGCAAAATGGTTTGAACGTTGATCAAGAGATGCCAAGACATTTATGAGAATAATGCATACACGGTACTTTGGGCGTTGGGTACTTATTCTTTTAATTTCTAAAACTTGAAAGTCCGTTTTAATTTTGCCCGTAGGGTCTGTTTCTTGGAATATTAATTAATGGAGGCTAGTTCTTAATTCCCAAAAACCCATATTTTTAAATTTTTTAATAAATGACATTAAAACAATGGAATTATTTGTTAATAAAAGTAAAAATTTCGACTGCTTAAAACCAATTCTAGAAGATATACTGAACCATTGATTAAAAATAAACAAAAATCATATTTATTCCTTTATGCAAAACCATATTATTTCAGTATTGCTCCCGGTATCGAAGATTCAAAAACAATAATTTCGTGCTTGAACACTGAAAAAAAAAAACAACTGTGTTTAAGTTTGTTAGTAAGGCACAGACACATCGTGGCTTTAAGCCCCCCCCCCCTAACTAAAGCTGCTTTCTTTTTAGACTTTTTAAAAAAAAATTTCTTTCGGTTTTGTTATAAACTATGTTAAATATCTGTGAAAGTGGTGTATAATTATAAAACTTACCTGTCGGACTTGCGTTTTCTTTATTGTTGATTTCTTCACAATGTCTCGACTAGTGTAGTACCTCTAGTCGTTATCAAGCGCAAACTAAAGCTAATCTGAAGACTACGTGCTTATGCATTAGGTGTCATAAGTAACATCGGTAACATTGAAACTGACCGAAGCTCTGAGAGGGAATGGCTATTGCACTGAAGATATATAGAAAAGTATAGTAATCCAACTCCGCGGAAGGAGGATAATAAGAAACCACCGTTAGGTAGTGTTGTTCTTCCTTACATACATGACACTACATATAAAATAGGACTTACTTCGGCGGTCTAACATACGTACAATCTTCAATACACATAAGAAGATTGTACAAGGCTTGCAATCCCCGAAAGATATTGTACCTTTTCAAACAGGAGGAGTATATAAAATTTCTTGTTCCTGTGAAGGAGTGTATGTGGGAGAAAGAGGAGGCTCAATATCAACTATATTTAAGGAACATGAACTATGTATTAAAAAGAAACAAATTTTTCAATCTGCTGTAGCTGAACACCAGCATACCACTGACCATATTATAAATGTAAAGGAAACCGAGATTCCAGGATTTTATAAACGAGAAATTAGGGAATCTATTGAAATGTTTAAACATACAAAAAATTTCAATAGAGATACGGGTTACGGTCTACATCACACGTGGAAACCGATCTTAACACAGGGTCACGGTTCGAGCACAAGTCTCTCTCTCCGAACTCATTCAGTGTTCCGATCTCGTGGGCTAAAGTTATCTGAAGATGACTCGTGCAATCGAAGGCGAAACGTCGGATAGTAATTCCGAGTTGACACGGTCTAAACCCAAAAACCATGATTTCTTAATTGACGAAAGCCGTGAAAGCTTCCGTTCTATGTTAAGTTCAGCTTCTTTGACTTTTTCGTTTTTTTCCAGTGCTGCTCTTTGTGTATAATATTGGCCTCCGACCACTGAATTATATAGTGTTGATGTCTTTCCTCTTAGCGGGTGTTTTTGGTGTTTAGAAATTCTTATATCAAGTGGTCGCTTTCTTTCACTTATATATAATCTACTTACATTATTTCTTTCGAACATTGATTGAATTTGAATTGGTTTTAGATAAGAATCTCCCTAGTGTATTTCCGAATATGAATGTTGTTCCAATTTTTTTCAGGGAATTTTTCTAGGGAATGTTGATCAGTGCATATCACTACTGGTCGATTAAACAGTCTCTTCATGATTTCTTGATCCGTACATGCAGAATGGTTAGTTTTAGGTATTATCACTTATTTTATTGAGAACATCAAGAAAGCCTAAACATAAATCTTGCTCTATCTTCATAATGAACTTTACAGTTAGGAGTATACTATTTAAATCATTTAAGAATTCTTTTTAAGTTATTTATCGTCTTTCACTCAAATAATGAAGGTGTCGCCGACATATCGCAGCCAAAACCATTCCATAGATATATTGGCCGTCATTGTAGAGAGAGATGATCCCATCGGGAGGTAGTCGTCCTGAGCGTAGAACGTAACTTCTATTTGGACATAATCACTACGATGTCAATATTCTAACATATCCATTACTATCTCCAAAGGCAGCGTGATTCGTTCCTCTAGAGTTTGATCGATTATAGGCGTTGTTTTGATGATAGCCAACGACTCTTCCTGGAAACCCATAATAATCAGTGACCAGTGCAAAGGCGCGTTGCAAACAAATTATTAATTATTTTAATACAACAGTACAATTTATTTGGATCAAATATGATTTACTGGTGAAATTTCTCATACATTTCGCATTCCAGACGCATTTTTGATACTCCATTTAAAATTGGTAACGAAGATTGCGTGTGTATTTATTAGATTACCTATATTAATATAAATAGGTTTTTACAAGTTTTAACGTATATTTAGCAAAATCTTTGATAAAATACGCAATCGTAAATTAGGTACTCAAAATAATTTTTAAATTACTTATGTCCTTTCAGTATTGAAGTATCGGATTTCGAAAAAGACTACTATTTATAAATACTAAAAAATACAAAAGTATTTAAGTAAAATACTTATAGTAAATATTTTACTTTAAGTATATTTTTGTATTCAGTACATCAGCTCTGCTTTGTACCTACTGTACTAAATGTTATTGGTTCATTAAACACAAAAGTGATAAGAAAATAGTTTGAACATGGGGTCTTTTTTTATAGAACTCAGACAAAATTGATTTTGCCAAGTGGTGGGACGTACCAAAACTGAAAAAAAAAACAAGAAAATAAATATGATGATAAAATGCTATCTTTTTCAGAATTTTCTATAGAGGTAACAACAAAAATTATAGAATTAAAAGGCGACAATTCACTCCGTGAGTATGAATTATAAAGTATTTTGAAAAAATTACCGTTTTTAGGTCTGCTTGATTTGTTGCTACTGATACAAATGGAGATGGAGAGAAAAGTATTGTCAGAACTACAGAATTGCGGAACAAAGAAAAATAATAAATAAAATATTTAAGATCTTATATTATTACCTCTAGCGCTTACAAGAGGCAATATGAAAGAAATAATGATATATACATATAATAAAATGAAACTAAAGAAATAAAAAAAAAACAACAACAAAAAAATGGTCAAATAAATAAAACAAAAACCTATTTTCAACTGAGATGGTGACCGATATAGACGAAATGTTTGTGTTGACTGATCTTTGTTTTAGGTGTATTACAAATGTATCATCTAGTAAGATGACTAGACATAAGTGGCCAGAATTGTACTATCTACCATGTCGCATGCTTATGAAAAGAATTATTCTTAGAGATTGATATGTTGTTTGCACTAAAAAAAATATGAGTCATAACGAACAACAGATACTCAATTTCATAACACCAGTAAAATATTTTGTTATTTTATAATTAATTTTATAAACATAAACACATGAAACACACCAGCAGAACAGTATACTATTCCAGTGGCAATGACTAGTACTAATCGGGGCCAATAAGTTGGAATTCTGCAGTTTTTCAAGTAAAGTAGTTTATTTAGTAATATCTAACTGCTACTTTTAAGGTCCTTTTATCTCTTCTAAATAATATATTAGGCATCTTATATTTTTAATGTACATTTATTTTTATAATAGATATGTTTAATTGAAAGAAAAGGAAAAAAAATCGTGGGTATGTCCGCAAAAAAAAAAATGTATGGTAGTCATGAGTTTCTGTCTTCTTAGACATTCTCAGTTAGCGGTATAATCACATTGAAAGGGTTGGTAAGGAAGTTGGGGAAAAATGAAAGTAAACAAACGTGGATTCACTGACAAGAGCCAGCCACATATTTGCAAAATTTACCTCCCTAAAGACGTCAGATATTGACTCTAAATGTTGGGCTTTTCTGAAGGAATTGACTAATGTGTAGCTGGCTCCTGTCAGTGAATCCACGTTTGTTTGATTTTTCTCCAAGTTTCTTACATTTTTCAACTTGGTTATACCTACCGCTAACTGAACAAGTCTAATAAGACAGAGAAACACAAACAACATTTGTGGCTGGCACCTTCCTGCAAATCCACGTTTCTTCTCTTTAATTTCTCTCCAAGCTACTCACATCTTTCAACTTGGTTAAGCCGCTAACTGAAAAAGTCGAATTAGACAGAAACACGTGTCTTGTGGTTACCACACTACTTTTTTTGCGGGCATGCCCATCAGAATTTATTTGTACAATCACCTATCCTTTTTTTAATTAACTTATAAAGCTATTTCTACCGGAGTGTCCCAAAAGTGCCAATGTCTGGGTGTTTTACCCTACTTAGTTAAGTACATAATAAACCTAATACTTGCTAAATGGGTTTGTCTTAACCTTACAATTGATAAAATGAGATTTTATAGAAAAAGGTTGGAATTCAGAAAGATATTTTACTCGAAAATTCAAGAATGTCTAAGGTTTTACGTAGAGTAATAAATACGATCTTGTTTTGTACTTATTATTCGACTATTCAGTTGATTTTCCACACTCGGTTCTAAGCAGTTGATTTTTTATAATTAATTCCTAGATCAGAGGAGAACTGCCTGGCAGACTTACGTGAGAACTCCCCAAACCATAACATCTACAGCTTGTTGTACGTGTCTTTTCATCAAAAAGTCTGGATCACGCTGGAACTCGTTAATAAAAAAAGGGGCATTCGATTCTTCGTCCCATTGCTGTCGTAATCTGCATCACTCTAAATGTTGGCATCGGTGTTTAGTCGTAAGGAGTAATACCTAATTCAAAAGGAAAAAGAGATAATCTAATCTGGCGTTCTTGCGATGATGATTTTTCCATGATGATTATCAATTTCTCGTGAAGTGTCAAAACCGTCTCTTATAGCTTATTTTACTCCTGTAAAACTCACTGACTTGTCTAAAATTAGCCCGTTTACGTACTATGAGTCAATATCGCATTTTTTCGACAGAAAATAACGTACTGAAAGCGCTGAAAATAATAATATCAAACTAATATAATAACAAACAAACATGCCAAAATTCATTAATATTAAATCATGTTTGGTTGGTGTTCTATTTTCATTGTCACTTAATATAGTATAGCTGATATTCTAAGATGCATGCAAGTAAGTAAGAAGAATTATAATTGTACAAGACGTATTACTAACGACTAACATGTAGTAATACAATTGAAGTGTTTTGATAATTTGGCTGTTTCGCCTTGCACCGCAGCATATAAGAATTACAATTAATGTTGCTAGCCAACCTCAGATTAAGAGAAAGCATTTATAGAGAGATAATTGTTTAACTCGTTTTCTGTTTTATTTGATAGTATTTTTCTTCATTCAAGATTCATTGGCAACCTATAAAAGCCCACAATTCGTTCCTGCATCGGAATTCGTACCCATGGTCAATAAATCACTGGCGGGCCACTTATTATGCAAACGCCGAATGTCTTCGGCCTCTTCCCACACGAACTTGTCACCGCGTAAAGAAGGCCCGTGTCTAGTGATAGCACTACTGGACGGTAGCCGCTGATGAAGACATCACTTAGGCTATTAACGACGCCACCGAATTCTCGACACTTTGTATGCTAATCAGGCAGTGTCGTTCGGGTTACGGTAACAATTGGAGCAGAGATTTTTTATAGCTTCTCTGCGGCCATTTTTCCCAAGTTATCTAGGTTTAAAAACTAATTAGCCTATTGTCAAACTCATGACTTAATGCATCTAAAATTAATGAGTCGGCAATTTCCCAGATATCATTAAGAAATATTTTCTGAAAAAAAACGTGTTTTATAAAATGATTCAAATTGGTTTGTTTCAAAATTATTTTACATTATAACGATTTGACGTTTTTTTATTTAATTAAAAGAACGTTTTAAAAATATATTGACCGTTATCTACTGGATTCCTTGCACTTTATCTACAAAATTCCCTCGCACAGTGCTAACACAATTTATATATTTCCCAATATGCATATAAAGAGTTTTCAAAAAAAAAATTATATACGACGGGGCGGCAACCATGTTTAAAATGTGATAAATGTCACTAGTAGCCATTTGTGTTCAGAATACTCTGAAATCCATCATAGTAAAATGCACGCTTCAAGAACGTTTGGTTATTAACCAAAAAAATATATGAAATTAGACGTTATTTTGTAACTACAAAACGTGCACTTCGTGAAAACTGTGTTCATCGCCCATCATGCTTGCTATTCGACGAATCGTTAAAAGTTTTGGAAAGATTTTACTCTTCATAATGCGAAAACAATAACAATACGTAGAAATGCAAGAACTGTAGAGAACACCGCTGGGGTCTGGTACGGTTTATTACATCACAATTTTGTTCTTTTTTTTTTAATTTTATTAGGAAGCTTATCTTAAATGTAGTATATTTAAGCAAAAAAAAGCGTGGATGAAGTATAATATAATAATTTTCTTTAAATAACGAACAAACTTCGGAAATTACACTACTTTTCAATGTTTAAACTGTAAAAACTATCAATTATGAAGTTTTTGACAAAATGCAGAAACAAAATGACATACAATCGGATTTTATGGCTTTAATTATCGTTTTATCGACGAACCTAGGCCAACTTAATGCTGATGGGACATATATACCTAACAGTGTAGGTTTTATTAAAAAAAAACTTGTTTTAATATAAACCTAACCCAATTAGCATTTTTATTATTATAAGTAAAAAACACTAAACATACTTAAACGAAAATAAAACCAAATAAATGCCCAATTTTCCTTCCACAAAACGTATGTAACTCTGGTTGCCTACTTAATGTAAAACTGATCCTAAATAGTTTGGCTTTAATGATAGTGCCTCTGCGCTATCACGCTCCGGCGCCTAACCTGGTACTAACCCCGGTACCGATCCACCTAATTCTTTTCAACTCAAACTTGTACCAACCCATCTATATGAAAAAGTTACAGTGGACGGTAAGCAGTATAGATTAATGTTAAAAGAGTTTTTTTAGCCTGATTTAGATGAAATAGATTTGAATGACATACGGTTCCAACAAGAAGGTGCCACATGTCACGCTGATTATGCCACTATTGAAATATTGTAAGAAATGTTTGATGGAAAGAGAATTTCTAAAAATTCAACTAGTTTATCTTTCTATTACGTTTTTTTGTAAAAAAAGTTGTGTCAATTGGATAAGTAGTTTATACTGGTTTTCTAAACATTTCAAAATACCACTATTTTGTTGCACCATCATGGTTTCACACCAAAGGCTGTTTCTGAGCTATTCCGCGTACAGATAGAATGATAGACCGAGGAAAATGAGAGACCATTGTTTTCGAGGTCTAGGGACCCTAAAATGCAAAGATGTGAGTGATTTTTTTACAATTACAATACTTCTCTTTTACGAGGAAAGTAAAAACATGTGGGACATTTTTTACTAAATGAGGTTTTGCTAGACATGTTAATGAAAAAAAGAGAGACGGTGGCCGTGTGCATGTAGAGGTAAATCTGATGATATGAAGAGACTTTGTACTTCTTGACAAAATTTATTAAAAAATCATAGCAGAGCGCTTTCGGCTTTAGCCATCACCTGCAAGAGACCTACAACAAAGGAATTTAATTTTTTGATATTGATAATTAATTTGTTTTATATTTTTAATAAAAAATGCCATTTTTTATTAAAAATTCAGAATTATGAACTTGTTATATAGGTAACATTATTGTGGTTTTATTTTAGATCTGTTTTTTAAAACAATATTTTGACAAAATCAGTTTAAAATGTAGAGGTTTATTTTGTATTTTATATAAAGTATATTGTTAGATTATTGCAAAATTTATATTTGAATTAGGATATTAAAAAATAAGTTGCTTTTCAGGTATTCCAATGATTAACACCACTAAAAAGAACTATGCGATAACGAGACAAATCAACAAAAAAAAGTAAAAACATAAGTCAAAGTATAATTAACACGTTATTTGGCAACCATAAATGGTAATACAAATCAACATTTGATATAAGATAAATTGACTAAACAAAGAAAAGGATATTAAGACATTTCTATTACAGAGTTCTTAATATTTGTAATAATTCAGAGGATCTGGACATTAACATAAAGGTCACTCTGAAACCTTATTTAAATAGCACCATTTTAAAATTTTAGGTTCACTTAAGCAAACCTAACATAAACTATGTAGTTCTGATAAAGTTATTGCCCCAAAGCATTTTCTTAATTATTTTTTGATTTTAAAAGCCATTCTCTTGATGAAAACATAAATCGCTCTAAAAAAATGTATCCAACTTGATACAAAGTTTATCCTTTTTCTACAATTTAATCAAAAATAGTTTTAAATTGGATTATTTACCAAGTTAATACATATTTATTTATTTTTAAATAAAAATAATACTGAAAAATTCTTTTTTTCTTTCTCTATTGTTCTTTATAAAAATAAATAGAATTTTTGTATTAAATTATTGAAATAATCATTAAAAGTAGCCTATTAAAATTAAATAAATAAATTCTTCAAAATCCAACGATTCTATTAATAACAGTGCACTTATAGGTTAATTCAGATTTGCTTACATTCGGTTCCTTAGATAAAAAAGGATTAAGTAACAAAATGAGAAACATTTTAAGTCAACCGATAGAGCTGAAATTTGGTATACATGTTTGGAATCAAGAAAAACACATACTTTTGGTTTACCATTTCTCTGAAAAAAAGTAGTTTTTTGCCATTTTTTGATAAGAAGGTAAGATAAGTCACATGACTAACTTTTTATATTGCCATTTTGCATTTTTGAAACTTTCTGCAAACCCAAATTTTTATCAAGTTTTGATTAAGTATTTAAAAAAATCCTATATGAAGCGATGTCTAAAACCAGTTATTATGCCATGTAGTAAACAGTGATTTAAAACAAATCAATTCTAGGATTTTACAAGCAAAATTTGAGATGTAAAAAGCAAAGTGGTACGATAAAGAAATAAAGGGGTAAAAGTGCATTTGTTTTGATTTTAGTGGAGCAAAATGAACAACTATTTCTAACATAATATATACTATGTTATTGTTTCTTGCTATATCTCCTGTATCTACAGCTTTAGTTAAACGCACATTTTCTACTCTAAAACGGTTGATAACCTATCTTTGGAATAAAACTTATCCCACTATTATAACTTGATTAACTAATTATAACAGATATACATACTGACATGCAGAGGAGATAATATTTTATTTTATAATTTAGTTTTAAAAATTGCTTAATAAAAGATTTAGTTTTCTAATAATTTTAACCAACATATATAATGCTGTATAATATATGATTTGTAGCACTTTTTTAACATTTGCACCTTGCATCCCAACGGCGTAAATATAAAGAGGGTACTGCCCCTCCCCTACCTCTTGGTAAATTGAATCGGTTTAAGAAAAATAATATTTGATAATCCAATTTTAGTCGTTGGTCTAATACGAACCTGGTGATCTCCCCAGACAACTAAAGAATCTACGCCCTTATGCCCTCCAAACCAAATTCTTATATACGCCACTGCCTATCAGCATCGACTGACGAATATATATATATATATATATATATATATATATATATATATATATATATATATCTGACGTCAGCAAAACTGTTCTTTTCAGAACGACAGTAGTGAACGGATGTACACCCGGAATATATATATATATATATATATATATATATATATATATATATATATATATATATATATATATAAGTAGGGATTCAAGGGAGAGCGCCGAACCATTGTCGTCTATTTTGTTAACAAGGGTATGTACTAGGGAGACAATAATGCCTCCCTCTCACTGTCCAGTATACATAAATGTCCCATATAAATGAAGGTACGCTTACGTTTTTAACATTTTGGTTTACCTTGGGACACGTAAAATAGGTATTTCCGTAAGTAATAAAAAGTGCTTATCCGATTGACTTCAAAAAGTCCATATGAGGATGAAATAGTAACATTTTGGAAAAAATTCAATATTGCGGAAGCAAATGGTGGCCTCAGAAATTGTAAAAAAGTCATTAGAAACCTGTTTGAATGGACCTCAAATTTTGCATAAAATTTTGGTATGAAGCCATTAAAAGGAAACAAAATCTCCCCCAAATGAATTGTTTAAAAAATCAATACAAAAAAAACATTTATTTAAAATCTGCTGATAAAACTCTAGAGCGAATCTTATATGATAAAACAAAATATCTGTTTAATAAAATGTTTATATAATTAGTAAAATTCTATTCCCTACATCTTCTTTTTATGGACGAAAATATTAAATTACACAATTTATAATAAAATAATTATATATTTTTATAGACCATGTAAATAAAATTATTAATAATAATAATACTAATAATAATAATAATACAAAAATAAATTTGAAAAAACCGATAAATTGGCTTTCCCCTCCTTATGAATCCTTCCTTCAGCACGTGTAGTAATTTATTAATATGTACAGTATATATGCAAAGTATGACATTTTTCATTCCCTTAATAAATGAAAGGATTTATTACTAGGAAAGTTCCGGATAAAGCAAATTTACCGATTTTTGTTTGTCTGTATTATGTATACATTTATCTCCTTGAGATTCACATAAATTCTCAGTCGCTTGTAAACCCGCATTACTAAGAGCAAAATACTATACCTTAGAAAGAAATACGGCAATTCTGAATTTAAACCTGACAATTGGTTATTACGTATATACGTGCCGTATAACATCAGTATACCGACGCACGGAGTGTTAAATTTTCATTGTGTTCTGTTCGTGTTTGGGGGCGGCCTTCAAATTAGACACGAAAAACGAAAGACAAGTTGCTTAGGAATATGGCGTGCGGCCGTATTGTGTTGCCTCTGAATGAAATCTTCACACATTATAAAGCTTTTTGAGCACGGCCATGTCATGTTCAACATGCCAACACAACACGGTATTGCACGTTTGCTTTGTTTACCAAAATAAATTATGAATTCGCCGTAGGAGGCAAAACGTTGACATAGGTAAAGTCCAGAATCTGTTTATATTTTAGTATGCAAAACTGAAATACTATTTATATTTAATAAGGATTTAAATCATTGTATAAGAAAAGAACACTCTATTAACAGGATCCACTCATTCTCAAGATCCAGGTAGAAAAAGGTTTTAATTTTTTTTTATGAAACCGAATGAGAAAAATGACAAAGATTGTTTTGTTTTAGCACTAGTACCTAATACGTAGTAATGTAATAAAGGAGATGAGTATTTAGATAGTAATAAACCTAACAGCTGAAAAGCAACATTCGACAAATAGAAAAATTACAATTCAGTGTAACTCTATTGCCATTTTTAAATTATTTTATTCAATTATTATCTACACGATTGTCTTAACTACTTCTGTATCAAGAGTAAAAAGATCCCTTTTATCAAATATTTCTTTTGTTTCCGAATTGTTGTGTTATTGCAAATTTTTTTATAGTTATTTTAAACTGCTTGGCATGGCATATATAAGAAAGAAACACCTGATGTGTGGTTGGAGGAGCAAACTTTTGTTTAAAAGCGACAAAATGACAGTTTTGGAGTATTTATAAAATCACCTAATATCTGAATATGAACACACTTTTCTTCCTATGAAAACCAAAATTTAAATGTAACTGTGTTTTAAGTACCAGACTGTGTTTTTGGTTTGCCCTGGTTAGGTTTTTTTTTGGGTTGAAGTAAAAAGTAATATATTTAGGGCTATAGCATACGTTAGTTTGTGTTTGCGCTCAGGTTTTAGCTTTACCTATTCTTTCTGAGTTAACGTCAACTTCGTGTGTCTAAAGTAAACTTCTCAGGAACTGTAAAATGATATACAACATGCACAAAGTAAAAAATCGGTAAATGTTTTTTACCAGGAACTTCAATTTTACGAATAGAACAGAGAAGTGTAACACTTTAGGTTAGTTTGGTACAGAGTCATTTAGATCAAAATACAAGAATTCTAACCACACTACACCACAGCTTCAACTATCTGAGGCTCCCAATAAGTTTATAGTAATCCCATATAATCCCAGATATACGAGAGATTTAGAAAAAGTATTTAACAACGTAGGTTTTGGAGTAGCCTACAAAACGGAGAACAGTTTCAAAAAACTCCTTGGAAACCCTAAAGACAAAGTCGATTTGAAGAAGAGTAGTGACATATATGAAATTAGCTGTAATGACTACGATCTAAAATATGTTGGACAAACTAAACGCTCCATAAACATTCGTTTTAAAGAACACATGGCACATTTAAGACACGGTAGAACAGAAAAGTCAAGCTTTACCCAACATGCTTTGAAAAACAATCACCAAATTGGAATAAATAATCTTAAGTTATTTAAAAATGTATCTAATAGTAGATTATTAGATGCACTTGAGAGTATAGAAATAGTTAAAGGTGTTAAGAAAGCACTAAATAAAGACAGAGGGCCTATTCCCTATAGTCCCCTCTATTGCTTACTTGGCAACGTTAAGTTACTTTAGTTTATATCATCTACTGATGATGCTAACTTGGTTAGCAAAACGTGCCTCCAGAATGTAACAAGTTATGGTATAGTGTGATTAGAACTCTTGTATTTTGATCTATCTTCCACCACAGGTTCCAGTATTAGGACAGAATCATTTAGTGACACATATACTGTCTTTTCAAATAATTTTGTTAAGCGCTATTTTGCTCCACCATTTTATACGCCTATTCAAATTTCTACCTATGCCACTCTTAATTTTTGGGCATAATTAAAAATAAATTGAATAAGTAGTTTTTACAGTGACGAACATTGCCATTTTGTTTCGCCATCTTAAATTCGTACTACAAATTTACCAGTTTATATCACACTTAATGCTTGCAAAACATTTGAAATTAATCTAATAAGTAGTTTTTTCAGGCTAATATTTTACATATTTTATCAAGCCCCCATTTTGTTTTACTATCTTTAGATTTTTGTGCAAAACTTGAGGTAAATTGGAAAATTAATTTTTTAGTAATAATTTTTTAACGCTTCACTAGGCCGCCATCTTGTTGCGCCTTTTTGGATTTTTACCAAAGTATTACTGGGTCTACCCCATATGCCTATTAATTCTCTGCCAAAATTTGTAGTCGATCGGGTAAGTAGTTTTTATTTACACCAACGAAATTGATAAAACATAATATTTGGCATTTAGGAACGCTAAAAGTGAAGATATGTAAGCTGATTTTTTCGCAATTACAAACATTTTATTTGGCTGCCATTTTGTTCCGCCATCTTGAATACGTACCACAATTATACCAGTTCATCTCTATACCACTAATAATTATGTAGTTTTCAGATAGAATTTGTAAATATTTTATTAAGCCGATATTTTGTTTCACCATCTTTGATACGTAGCAAAATTTTACCAGATAATTCCTACATAGAACTTGATTATTGTGCAAAATTTGAGGAAAATTTTGTTTCGCAATATTGATTTTTTACCAAAATGTTACCATGTAGGATAGGTAGTTTTTTAGCTATGCCGGGAACAGACAGACCGACAGACAGACAGTCGCACGGAATGGAGAAAAGATGTTTTTCGGCATCTGAAACCTATAGATCTGAAAAAATCTCGGAGGGTTATTTTTTTACGATTATAAAATCCTTCCCTTTTACGAGGGAAGTAAAAATTACAAAATTGCAAAATAGTTTAACATCGCTATTTAGCACAAAAACCATAGATGTCACTAGTTTCTTTTATCTTCCAAAAAAAGCACTAAAGATGGTGAGGATTACTCACTAACTCAACAATAATATGATACCGTGGTTGGTAATAGGTGTCCTTGGTTTAGAAATTGGATTTTCGAAACATTTATTATTATCTTGCTCAAAATAATTAATCAATTAAAAGATGCTTATTTTTTATTCGTTTTATAAAATATTCTACAACTCATCATGCGATAAAAGCACTTAAACATTTATTTTTATAAAAACTAAAATTGTTTTTGTATCTAATATATAAAGATGCTAAAAATAACAAAGTTTTCTGTTATATCTGAAACATAAAAAAGTTTTAAAGGATACATATAATATTGATCTTATTCGCTTCTAAAAAAAAGTAGACTTAAATTAATTTTTAGTACTATTCTGTTTGAGATGAATTTTTAATACTACATTGTTTATCAATACTTAACAATCATTTTATTACTTAATATTGTTTTCATTTAACTGCATGAGAAACAGTTGTTGTTTTATTGAATTGCACAACAACTAGGTTGATCTGGATCTATTAAATGTGGTAAATAAATAATAATTAAATGTGTGGTATTTTTAAAATTTGGGAATTGGAAAAAATATTTTATATATTGAAATTATTACTTACCTTAAGGTACCGATAGATCAGTTATTTTTGCAAACCGCTCTTCAACGAGCCTCGCTAATTCAAGCTTTTTATGTTCCCTGGAAACTCTTTACATTATCAGGAACTTTAGACTTGTAAGTGTTGCAAGTTTGGAAAAATGTAATATCTAGATTGGCAAACAAAATGCGAGAATTCTTCCGAAAGATTCAGCAAGTCGACTTGTAACAGTAACATTGGTGCTAGTGTTCCACAACGCAACGTGTAGGTGCTCCTCTTATTAACAAAAAATGAATGCTTTCGGTAAACTTTAGGCCCTTCTTTTTTTAGGAAAAGAAAAATATTTAGTATGCTTATTAAAAATATCGACGCACGTTGGCTCAAAGGTTGCATATAATTAGTTGGATCCAACATTCCTTTCATTGTGTGCAGGAATATTTCGTAAATTCTTACGTACCAAATACTGGGCCAAAAATTTATTCTAGCTTTGTACAAAACAGCACTGTCGGACAGAGGCTGGTCACAATTTTCGTCAGTCTATCACAGCTTTTTTTTTTTAATTATTTCCACACGAACAAATATGTCAATGTCATGGAATATGTGTAAACAGGTCTCCTTATCTGTTTATTAAAAAAGCGGTAATGATTTCCTAGGACGTACTAGTAGAACCTTTCAGGTGAAACTAGTATCTTACAATTTTATCAATATATTGGGATAATTTTTACATATGCGTATTAGTACCAGTCGGAGCGCATGTAGCTCGGAGGTACTAAGTAGATCAACACCAACTTAGACGCCGAAGAGCGACAACGCTGCTCACCATAGCACAGTAAATATAATTTACAGAATTAATTAATGACTTTATTGAACTTTAAGTTTAGAATGTAAATTAAATAAAATATTTATATTAGCCCCAAGTAGGACAACTAGGACGATAAAAATTGTACAGGTGCCGATTCATAAAATAAATCTAAAATAATCATAAAATGAATATTTTGTAAAGTAAATCAGGCCATAATTTCTCCTGAAATATATCAAGCTATATTACTACGTCCTTGGAAATATGCGAACTTCCGAACCAGGCCAAGAAGTTCTCGTACGTCCTAGGCTAAACTAGTAAGAGTCCAGTTGCTGATGCATCCAAATTGCGGCATTCATTTGTGTGTGCGTATCTTATTGACGTAAATCTCCTTAAATAAACTAAATATTTCAAGGGTGTCCGTAATTTTGTTGCAATATTGTGATGGAATTAATTATTGTTCCCACTTTTGAGACAGAATACCTGATGCAATAGTGGTCTGTATTACATTAGGTTTAAACTATTTTGGCTTAATTTTACAATATTATATACGAATCAATCTTACATTTGATTAATATTTGGGACATAAATTAAGAAACATCCTGATATTGACTTGCCTTTAGAAGACTTACAACGCACTACAAAACAAATCCTTAAAATGACGATTATACGAGAGACTGAAATTAAATACAACCTTAAGTGTTCCTATATTTCCTTGGTACAACCGCTAATGGTACCCATTCTGTTGCTGTTATAAGCAATTAGTGGGGTTAAGATCTTCGAGTTATAGTGTGCTAAACGAGACCAAAGATAAAAAGAAATTGCTTAAATCGCTTTTGTTTTTTAGACCTAATTAAAATAAATACTTTCGTTTATATTTAATTGAACATTGTACTTCTGAAGCAAACATAAGATAGAACACAAGCAGGTATAACAAATACGAAATATGGAATTGCCAATATACATGTTTTGTTTTATTTAAATTTTAAATGTATTCTATTGTTTTTTCTATTCTATATAAAAATGTAATTTATAAAATCTTTTCATTAAACACGTGAACTCCTCTAAATGTTTATTTGAAGTTAACTACGGAAAAAGGAATATCCCAATTCCTATTGATATGATTTGTCTGTCTCGTTTTATATATTAGGCTTTCATTATTTGGTTTGTCTATTTTGAAACTTTGTAGAAATTAATAGAGAAATTTGTTAGTTTATATTATATTATTTGATGAGTAATAATTTGACTCTTCTTTCGTTGCGGGAAATTTCCCTATTTCAATCAAAGCTTTGTTTTAAAATGACATATTTTTATTTAAACTGGAATTATTGCACTGCTTAATACTTAGTTTTAATATTGGGAATTATTTCTTGTATTTATAATAGATGAACGGCCAGAGAGGGCCCTTTTATCTATTTTGTTTTCCAGTCACTGCTTGTTGTGATCAACAATGAAAATAAGATAGGTTTCCATCCATGAAAATATGTTTAGAACAAAATTGTATGTTTTCTTCGTTTTAATCAGCTCGTCAGTATATGCTACACAATCGGTTTTGAGCAGGAAGGTTTTTGGTTTTTATAATATTGTTTTTTTGTCATTTATTGGAAATTTTAAATTTACTCAACTTCAGAAATTAAAAAACAACATCCGTATTAAGATGTTGAAATCAAAGTAAAAAATATTTGTTGAATAAATAAAGGAGTTGGATACAAGCTCCAATTTCTAGTGAACGATGCGATGAAGAAAATGCATTATTCTGACAAATGTTTAAATTTTTTTTACATATATATAGTTTTTTATAAAATTATCGCCAACGTTTAAAGGGAGATTCTTTGTAAGAAAATAAGACGAAAAGTTCGAACATGGATCAGCAGATGTTTAGTCTTCAAAATATAAGGCGTCAAAATTTTAAAACGTTCGAAGTATTTTCAAAACATTTTGAAAATCGCTTGACCGCTTTGAATGAAATTCGGATTGCATAAAGTACCAAGTTATGTCATATTTTAGATCATAAAAAAGGCACTACATTTTTAAATGAGAAAACAGGTACGCCACTGATTTTGCCAAAATTTTATATCACATTTACATAATTTATTAATTTTTTGCGAATTCAGCTTCGTTTAGGAATAAATGCTCAATTTCGAAAACCATGCGCTATCTTTAGTTGGATATTCATTATCCAAAACGAAAAGAAATTGTATAAACACGAATCCCAAAGAGCTTTTATCTGAAATAAAGCGTGTTAAAAACTACAAAAAATATCATGTTTGTTAAAAATATTCTTAAAGGTAATTTTGCATCTGAAGCAATTTCATTTTGCTCCATTAATCTTCAAAAAAAAATAAGTAGGCTTTGAAACCGTCAAAAGATGACAGGTAATACAATTTTACTAACTCTCTTTAGTTTGTATTTATTTATAAAAATGACCTAATTGAATTAATCTTCTCATGAATTAACTGATACGATCTTAGTTTATGAAGAAGAGGAGCAAAATGCACACGAAACAGTTCAACAGAATTTACCAAAGAAAGCGTCTAAGTGGAAGAAGCTATTTTAAATAATATCCAAAATTACTCAACTACGAGTAACAGAATTGTTGCAAATGAACTGAAAAATATTTCAGCGTCCTCTGTATTAAGGACTCTTCATGAACAAGGACTAAAAACTTATTATTTTACAAGAGTCCAAGAATTGCTGCCTAGGGATTTTGGTCCCAGAAAGGAATTTTGCCAATGGTCTTAAGAAAAATTGAGGTACGATAGAGAGTTTTCATGGACTGTATTTTTTACAGGAGAAGCATTATTTACTCATAAAGGTGTATAAATTTGTACAATTTGCATACTTGAGCCGATGAGAATCAACATTTATTGAGAGTAGCAAATTCACAATACCAAGTTTCTGTTATCGTCTGGGCCGGAATTATTGACAACGTAATAAATAATAAAAGTACAATTTGCAGGAATTGATTCCTTCACCTGTAAGTGGTAGAATGTGGTTCCAGCACGATGGGTTGTCACCATTTTGCAGCTTATATTTGAACTTCTCGGTACGGTTGTTGGACGAGGTACGCAGGACCTGTTGGTTGGCCACGTCGTTCGGCTGACGTAAATCCATTAGATTTCTATCTTTGGGGCCATTTAAAGGAAATAGTGCAATGACGCAGACCGTAGTCCTTTACGCCATTTTCTTTAATATCTAATTTTGTATTAATCTATATATTTGATTTTTAATTTTTCTGAAACGGGTCTGCTATCGAAACAAATAAGTATTTTAGGTAAGGGTCTTCCAGAGCTCAAGTTCATACAAACTTTTTCCGTTTTTGGTTAATGAATCGCCAGTTGCATAATTTTCGAAACTGGGCATTTATTCCTAAACGAACTTGAGTTAATAAGTTATAATATTTCTAGATATCCTGTATGCATGCTCCTGATGGATCCGTTATGTCTTTTTTATGATCTATCCGTATTTCATCCAAATCGCTCAAGTTACACATCTGCGGCCCATGTTCGTATCAACTTTTCGTCTTATTTTCTTACAATCACAGAATCTATAATATAGAATATAATGTGTATCTGATTGTTCAATCATAGGTATATCTCATAATTGATTAAATATTTAACTTCTTGTTTTTATGAATGACTTAATTAAAATTGCACATTTAAATATAAGGTCAATTTTTACGGGTTTCTTGGAGTTTAAAATAAGAATAGGGCATCATGATTTTGATCTAGTATTTCTCACTCAGGCTCGCCTCTCTGATGGTGATGGCGTAATTGCATTTGACATTCCGGGTTATCAGATGTTTCGGAAGGATAGAATATGTGGAGCGGAGATGTTGCGGCATATATAAAAAACAACTTTGATTTTGAAGTTTTAAATCTTCAATTTGCTACAACAATTCTTTAGAATATTTGCCTTTAAAAACTAAAATAAAAAACAACTTTTATGCGTTTTGTATATTTTATCTTCCCCCGAATTTAAATTTTAATTATGCTATTAATGATTTTGATAATATTTTTTCTACTATATATCTGGAGGTAAAAATATAATTTGTTTAGCTGATTTTAATGTTAATTTGCTTAATATAGATAATCCTATGGTTCCTTTATTTGAAAATTATAACTTTGAACAAATAATAAACCAACCAACTAGAGTGTCAAGAACCTGTGTTACCCTGTTAGCTCCGATATTTCTTACATATAGCAGTTTACTTCATGAATCTGGTACGGTACCAGTGTGAAATATATCGGATCATTGTTTAGTGTATTATTCTGTAAAAATAATAAAAAACATGTAGAACCTAAAAGAATAACATATAGACATTTTAAGAATTTTAATTTAGAAACGTTTTCTCGTGATCTTCAGCTGCTTCAATGGAACGATATATTATATGAACATAATTTAGATAAAAAAATTCAACTGTTTAATATCCTTATTCTTAATATTTTCGACGCACATGCTCCATTTAAGCATGCCCGAATTACCAAACCAACTTGGTTAACACCAAACTTAAAATTACATATAAAACAACGAGATTATGCTTTATTGAGTTTAAGACAACAAGAACGGCGCAAAATTGGGAAAATTATAAACGTTTAAGAAATTTAACTGTTTCAGTGGTAAGAAGAGAAAAACGTAAATATCTTAACGACATTTGTACAAAAAGAAATATTAAAAGAACTTGGAAATCTTTAAAATCTTTTAATTTATGTCCAAACACCTTTATAGTATTCTTTCCGATCCTAATGATATCAACAATTATATTGGCCAATATTTGCAAAATATTTCTGACTGTTCAATAAAAGAAAATTTATATAAAGATAGTCTAAATGCGTCAATGTTAAAATATTGTAGCTCTTTTATAGACAAAAATGTGACACATTTAATTAATTGCTGTATAGAAGTAAGTTACTATCCAGACCAATGGAAAGTCTCAATTGGAAAACCATTGCCAAAAATAAAAGATCAATTGTATCAATACTGTGTTACAAATGGTATTATATCGGAAAATCAATGCGGATTTACGAAGGATTTTAGCACATCTATAGCATTGGTGGGTGTTACTGATGATATTATTACGTCTATTGATAAGCAACTTAGTAGTGCATTGGTTTTCCTTGATTTTTCCAAAGCTTTTGATATCGTTAACCATGATTTATTAATAGCAAAATTAAAATACTATGATATTTAGGAACACCCATTTTAACTTTTAAAATCATATTTTTTAAATAGATTTCAAAAAATTTCTTACAATAACTCGTTTTCAATTGAAATAAAAAATTTATCGGGTGTGCCTCAAGGATCCATTTTGGGACCCCTATTTTTTATAATTTAAACTTCTAACATTTTAAAATCATTAAAATATTGCAAAATTCGAGCATACGCTGATAATACTCAAATTTATTTGCATTTCAATCACAATGATTATATTAATTCAACAAATCTGATAAATGAAGATTTAAATATTATTAAACAGCAATTTTTGGCATCTAACCTAAATCCTTTAAAATCAAAACTTGTGATTTTGGGCAGTAGAATGGCTGTAAATTTCTTAAAAGAAAATTTTTAGCTTAAATATTGATGGCGTAAAGCTTCCTATAGTGCAATCCGCAAAAAAAATTGGGAATTATACTTGACTTGGCTTGAGTACGTAAAAAACTTAATTCAGAAATCATATCTATAGTTAAAAATGTTGTATAATAGCCGACATTTATTCAGTTTTAACTTACTTAAAATGTTGTGTGAGTCATTAGTTCTTTTTAGCTTTAATTATTGTGATTTTATATACGGGCCATGTCTAGATCTAGTTCATATAAATCGTATTCAAAAAGAACAGAATACATGTTCGCGTCTTATTTTTGGCCTAAGAAAATTCGACCATATATCCCATACCTTCAAAGAACTTCGTTGGCTAAAAATGAATAATCGCATAATGTTTCATTTAGACAACTTTTTAGTAAAAATTTTGAGAAATCCAGCATTACCATTACCATTAGTGTTAGCAATAAGATCACCATGCCACATCCCCAGGGTACCATGTATCAAAGGTCTTTTACGTACAATGCTCTCAAATTGTTTAATTCCCTACCTTGTGAATTAAATTCCCTTAATGAAAAAGAATTTAAAATTCAGTACAAAAAATACGTTCGTTGCCTTGAACTACTGAGAATCTTTTTCTGGTTTATATTTTAACTAACTAATTTCGAAGTTCACCAATGGCGAATGTTTTAGTGATTGTTAAACGGAAAAAATGTAATAGTATTTATGTTATTTACTCCTTTAAGGGAGAACTGCACGCAAAAAGTGAAAAACCGGCGACAAGGTCTAGTCGAGTTGAAAGTAAGATGAAAAGGTACCTACGCATTAAAAAAAACTTCCTGCACGTCCGACCTCAAAAAAATGTGTTATATATAGGTAATTTAAATTACATTTCGGTTAAAAATGGGTTCAAACGGGTTCACGCGCTGCAGAAATACAAAGACAGAGTACGATTTACTATTTCAAATTTTGCAGTTACGTAGGCAAAGGATCAATGTAAGGCGGTAAAGAGCCATTTTGTGGAAAAAAAATTATATGCGAAGGCATGTGCGTCAAAAAGTGGTCAAAAAATGGTCGAAAAGGACAAATCTACTTTTATTTTATAACCCTAGATTTGATTTTTTCATAAAAATTCGCATTTAGCGCCCAACTATACATATTTCCCTATTAAAATCACATTGAAGCTAATCTCTTATAGTTTTCAAAAAATCAACAAAACAAAATATATAGTAAAATTTTGGCCGTCTCAATAAAATGCATAGTAGGTATCCTAATATCAAAATAACTGATTTAGTCGTATATTGTGTTGAAAAAAAAGTTGCATGCAAAAGAAAAGTGGTAAAGCGAAAGTAAGTATCGGATATCACGTAAAAATCATTTCCATGATTTTGACGAATATCTGGGTATCTCGTGCAGAATGCATGACCTTTAGGAAATAGTAGCTAGTCATGACACTGTTTTCATGAATGAAACTACTACACTGTGTGCGTTTCACTCGGTTACGTGTACAATGTGGTAATGACGTAGTAAAACCGTATCCACGAAAAGCGGAATCCTAAACGCAATGTTTATACAGAATATGTGAATCTAAGGTTCGCCGGAAAATCTTAATTAACAAATAAACGCTTCTGTTGTTTTGAAAACATTTTCATTCCTTTTATCTTGGCAGCAACTATAAAAATTTGAATCTAATTGTAAATGTAAATGCTATGCAACATAACCTCGAATGTTTGTTTAAAGCATTGACTTATTAAAAATGACAAAGAAAAAATCTATTCTTGTCGGTTCAACTTTTAATCAGCGAAGTAAAATTTCATTTCTTATAGCCAGTAGCGTGCGGTGATGACGAAATAATCAAATAATTAACTTAAAAGCTTCAGATTATTCCAATCAATAATTAGCATAAAATTGAAAATAGGTAGTATTATAAATATTTTTGTTTATTTTTAGTTAGAACATAGTATATAATATAATAACAGTTGGTAATAACTTATATATATATATATATATATATATATATATATATATATATATATATATATATATATATATATATATATATATATATATATATATACACACATACAGTGTGTATCAGCCAAATGGAATAAATTCGATAATAAATAAATGTGGGCGTGTTCGGAAAAACGCTTGGACCCGTCGATTGGTATTTTTAGTTGCTCATTTTCTCTAATAAAAACTTTTTATACAGGTTGTGTCCTGTAACAGTGGTCAATGCCAACTTTCTTATTTCAAATGCAACACCCCGGATATTATTTAATTTTTGGATTCTTTAGGAGATTCTAAACATATTTTATGTTCAATGTCCTATACCTATCTTCAACTATTTCGGCAATATTAAGTATTTTCAAATTTATTTTTATTTTATTTATTTCGAATTTATTATTATTCATGAAAGTGGCTCTGGTTACTGAACTATTTATTTGATTACAAAAATTCGCTACAACACACTCAATACTTATTTACCATTTAGGTCTTCATATTAAGAATGTAAGCAAAAACCATTTTAGCGTTCCTTTTTATTGATATGGAACAAAAAGAGCCAGTTTTGTTTACTTTTAAGTTTTGTTTACTTTTGTGTAAAATGCCTGGCCTTTCTCTTTGCAAGACAGTAGTTGTTAGTGTCAGTGTCATAGTCTTTTGAATTTCGTTAACTGCATAATACCTAATATCAGAAAAATGGTTCATTTAACAGAAATGCATAAAATAACAATTCTACAAATGATTGGTTATGGAGATAACATACGAACACAAGTGGAAGTTGCTCGCTTATTTCATGAAAAATTTCCAAATTTGCCGCATATATCCCAAGGGACAATTAGTAAAATAGAAAAGCAGTTTCGCGAGCTTGGACATGTGACGCAGATAAAAAAAGCAGCTGCCAATTCAATAAATGATGATACTAAATTGGATATTATGCTTGAGTTTGAGGAAAACCCACATATTTTTAGTCGACAAGCCGCCGCAATGTTCGATATTAGCCATTCGTCGATTATTCGAACATTAAAAGAAAATAAAATGCATCCCTATAAAGTGATACCAACTCAGGAGCTCATGGAAGACGATTATGATAGGAGAACTTATTTTTGTGAACAAATGATGGCTATGTTAGATAACAATGTTATTCAATTAGAACATGTTTTGTTTTCGGATGAGTGCACCTTTACACTTCACGGTCATGTAAATCGTCAAAATTGCCGCTATTGGTCTAGGGAAAATCCTCACTGGATTAGCGAAGAACATACTCAATATCCTGAAAAGGTTAATGTTTGGGCAGGAATTGTTAGGGATCATATCATAGGCCCCTTTTTCATTGACGGCAATTTGAATGGCGATAATTATTTAGCACTGCTCCAAAATAATGTCGTGCCAACTTTGACAAATTTGTATCCGGATCCAGCAAACCCACAAGTTCCAGCGAATATGATATGGTTTCAGCAAGATGGAGCACCGCCCCATTACCAAATTAATGTCCGGCAGTACCTCAACGGAATATTTCCAAATCGGTGGATAGGGAGACGAGGATCGATAGAATGGCCAGCGCGATCCCCTGATCTGACGCCATTAGACTTTTTCTTATGGGGACATATTAAAAATGTTGTATACAAAACTAAACTCCTCGACTTAGCTGACTTAAGAAGACGAATAACGCTTGGGATTAGATCGGTCACGCCTGAGATGCTAAATAACGTTAGAAGAAATTTCTATTTAAGATTAGGAATTTGCCAAGACGTTCGCGGTGAGCATATTCAACAGTTCCTAAATTAACTTTTTACTTTTGTTTATACATTATGAAGAAATAAATAATTTTATTTTTTTAATCTTAATTTTTGCAATAAATTTGAAAACACTTAATATTGCCGAAATAGTTGAAGATAGGTATAGGACAATGAACATAAAATATGTTTAGAATCTCCTAAAGAATCCAAAAATTAAATAATATCCGGGGTGTTGCATTTGAAATAAGAAAGTTGGCATTGACCACTGTTACAGGACACACCCTGTATAAAAAGTTTTTATTGGAGAAAATGAACAACTAAAAATTCCAATCGACGGGTCCAAGCGTTTTTCCGAACACGCCCCCATTTATTTATTATCGAATTTATTCCATTTGGCTGATACACACTGTATATATATATATATATATATATATATATATATATATATATATGGGTGTAATATATATATATATATATATATATATATATATATATATATATATATATATATATATATATATATATATATATATATATATATATATATATATTATAACAAACTTTTCCGTTCGTTACAATGTTTGGTTCAAAATTCAATTTAAACTAAATAATATTAACAATTTTCTAATTAATAGCATCAAATCACAATTTTACTGGATTAACAATTGCTTGGAATATTAAGTACCGCACGCATGGCACCGAAGTTATTATATCGATCCCGAATCAACAGATCGCAAATTCTCGCTTTGTAAAACATGTTCGAAGGAAATTTCTAGATTCAGATTTCGTCCGCCACATTTAAAATAAAATTTATACATATGCTTTTCAATTTCATGAATATTATTATAAAATGGTCCCTAATTGATTCTTTATTAGGTGTATCACATAGATAGTTGTATTGAGAAAATTTCCTGAGTTTTAGATTGATCAAACATTAACTATTAATTGGGTTTTTCATTATTAAAAATCTTAACTGCCAAAAATAGATTCTGAATTGGCGCCATGTTTTGGTGAGACATACGGATGTACTGTTTTTATGTAGTCCGATTCCTTAAAACCGAGTGGGTCAGTCGTTTCGAGCCTCTTTTGCAAAATTTCTATTGTTGAAAGCAAACATAAGATAAGTTAGTTGGAATTTAGTTAATATTTTAATTTAGTCAGCCTAGATGCTGGATTAAATCCAATAAAATCTCAATTCAGTAATGGATTACTGCTTTCTTAAGCTATAACATCTGGTAAGTTAATTTTGAGTGTTTTCTGGCAAGAAAAATTACATTTTTGTGCATTGTGAACATGTTGACTCATTCCGCCATTTTGTTTCAGGTTTTTTTTGTTTTTCTTTTAACATTTTTCCTCTTCTCTACAATTTTTTCCCTACCACTTTCAATTGTTTTAATTATTAATTGGAAAATGGATATTAAAAGTAAATAATCAATAAAATGAAGAATTTATTGCATAATTCAAATTAAAAGTGATTCCTGGGCGAGGAAAATTTAATGGTAACTGTTTTGTGGTAAATCTTCTCAATTCCTGAAGGAAGAAGTCCTTTTTTAGTACCGTGTGGTCATTTTTCTGGACAAGTGCTGTGTGGCCAGTTCCAGGGTGTCATTGTTCCTGTTTTGGACTTGGGTAGTCTACAAGGAATGACGCCATAGCAAGGATATACTCCCGGACATATGTTGAAAAGATAAGTGATTTATAATTTTCATATTTTCGCTTCTTTGGATTGATGTAGTGGCCATGCATTAATTCATTAGGAATTATTTAATGCTTATTTGAAAACTACATACCGAAATACATACATTAGGAATTACTTAATGCTTATTTGAAAACTACATACCGAAACCTCTCTTCAGTCTCCAATTCCTTCTTTTTATTAATTAATAATTATCTTCAAAAAACATATAAATGGTATAAATTATAAATTATTGTAAAAAAATATATATATATAAAAATTTTCGTCTCTATTTACGTAAAATTTAAACATATCTTCTTGATTTAAATATATCAAATTTAATGTAGGTATAAATTAATACTTACACTGTGTATAAATATTGTCTATGTGGCATTGGTATATTTACTTGTAAAAATTATTATCTGTACTAAAATATTAATTTCTTAAAGATTTTTGGACATTTACATTTATCCAAATTAGGTATAAAATTTTTCTTTCTTATAAATTATGTGAGTGTATATTAAATCAAGGTATCATACTAGTGAGTAATACCATTGATATTTCACTAATTTAAATTTAAGATTGTGGCTTTTTATTTCATGGTAGATTTATTGAGATTATGGAACTGAAATTTTGATTTTCTTTTCTATTGTAATTTTCCTCTAATATCAAATTGGACTTTTTGAATTTATAATAACTTGACTATTTATGATTAAATTTTTTCTACTTAAGAAATTTGCTTAAAAGTGTCTAGAATTAGCTAGAGTCATGTTGTCATTTTAGAAATTTTGCATAAGGTCAAATATCAGCGGATCATAAAATTGAGTTTCATTCAAACTGATTTAAGATCAGCTGCTTTACTAATTAATATTCAACAACCGAACACATAACTGAGTTTCATTGTTTGTTTGTTCGAAAAGAACTTCATATTATCTACTAATTAAACTAAATCAAACTGATAAAAGATCAGCTGCTTAACTAATTGATAATCAACAACCGAACACATAATTGAGTTTCATTGTTTGTTTGTTCACAAAGAACTTCACATAAATAAAATTCAATCATACTGATAAACGATCAGCTGCTTAAAAAATATTAAAAAATCTAATTACCAACTAAATTTATTTAACCCATTTAATTTCTTTAGATCTATATGATTTTCTTATCCTTGCTGACTTAAATCGTAATTTATTATCTTTGCTAAATTGAATCGTTTGAATATTTTAACTTAATTTTATGAGAAAATGTACTTTCTAACCTTAATTTAATAATTAATTGATTTTATGCATATATTGAGAAAAAATAAATAACCAAATCTTTTCCAAAATATAAAATATACTCATTTCAATTGTAAAAGAAATTTAATTTCACTTCCACTTCTAAATTGTTATTAATCTATATATGTGGAAATTTATAAACTGACGTATGTCAGGTACTTATATTGTAAAAATTGAAAACAATATTAAAAAAAAAACACAGTCCAAGGAAAAATAAATTGGTAGTTACGTGATTTTGTTTTTCATTTATTTAATTTAGGTCACATTAGCATATATTTTATCTTTATTTTTTTATTAAATATCTAAATCTAATTATTTTAAGTTGCTCTCTTCCTTTATTTTATATCTGTATATCTTTCTTCTTCGAGCTCCTATAGCTCTGGCGCCCATAGCCAAATTATAAAAAAAACTTTTCCAACGTTTGCTAAGTTCATTTAGCCGGAGTATTTTACATTAAAATTATAATCTTATTAAGTTGCTCTAAAACATCAGTTAGCCGAGTCGCACTTACGATTTTATAATAGTTTTTCTTAGTGATCTTAAGAGTCATTTAACAAACATAAAAATATAAAAAAAGCACTAAAGAAAACTTTATAATATATATATATATATATATATATATATATATATATATATATATATATATATATATATAAAATATATTACAATAAAGCACAAATTAAAACATATTTGATAATTATACTATACTATATTTATTTAATACTTCATTTTCGTGCAAAATTTCATGCCGATTGGTTAAATAATTTTTGGTACTGAATTTTTATACATTTCAGTAGGCCTCCATTTTGTTCTGACATGATCGACAAAATTTTACCAGGTCATTCCTGTTTCACACTTTATTATTGTGTAAAATTTCAGCTTAATTGGATAAGTAGTTTATTGATACTGATATTTTAAACAATTAATTAGAGAGTCATTTTGTTTCACCGTAAGGAACTACTACCCTACAATAACTGCAAAAAATCTTATGTAATCCAGTCATTATCTGCACGATAGTTTATATATGTCTTTAAAATTGAGTGTTCTTTATTGCTATGGTTACACTGTCACCGGGCTGTGTTATCTGGGTGAATAGTATTAGCTATATGTAGAATCCACTTATGATAACCGTATTTATATATTCTCAATTCCTATGACACTATTGTGAAGTATATTAACATTAAAGTCACCTATAATCATAGTTCTACCAGTTTCAATTATAAGAATGGTATCTAAAATATTGATACACTCCTGCACATTAAATCTGGGTAATTATACGGAGCGATGAGTTTAAATTTTGCCTCGTAAAGGTTTACTGATGCCAAATTATATGGCGAGTCATCTTTACTATATTATATTTAATATGGTTTCTTAAATATATGAAAACTCCCTCACCAAGAATGCACTGCATTATAACCTACAAGGGTGAAAAATTCAGTTTTAGAGTTGGACTGACTGACAATATTAAAATATTACAGTTATTTAATTTTATAAATCACTCCAGCTTTTTTTTTCACACTTTAAATATTCATGTAGAGAATAGAGGTTTGTTTTCGGGATAGTGAGTCAGTTTTTTAAGCAATCTTCACTTTAATAAGCTGTACTTTGCTACTGTCATCTTTATGCAAAAAAATACCTGCGTTGTCAAACCAAATATATCTAAAGTTGTTTTCTTGCTTGTATTATTGATATTATAGATTAAGGTTGTATTTTGTCATCATAATCAAAGTAAATTTTTGTGTTGTCCTTGAAACCAATATCGTTGGCTGTTATGCGTTTTCATTTTCTTGCTTTTAATAGTTGTTTTTATCTACACATTTTTCGCAAAAATATTTATGGGAGATGGATATTTTCCTCCTTTATCCATTCTGAAACAGAAGACCCCGACAATATTTGTAGTAAGTCTTTTACTTTATTCATTGCCTTCTTCAGGCCTACCTTTTTTGACTGTAGTATTTCTTTTATTATGATATTATTTTTGAGTTTGCGTTGCTCGCTTTTATGTATTTCTTTTCCAAGAGAAGCCTTAAGGGAAGTTACTTTAAGTTAGGTTATTTATCTCAATTTGTTGATTATTCTTCTAAAGTAGATCCGTACACTTGTTATCCATTTTATATACTTTACTTATAGCCTTAATTAAATTCCGCTTAATGAACCATTTTAGCTTGATGATATTACTGGTACTAACAGTGGCTGATACTATTTTTTGTTTTTTGGAAACTATCGAATTCTTAATTTATTCCGTGTGGTTTTTGGTATTCTTTTTTACAGTATGCGTGGATAGACTTTGTCATTGACATACAATCAATATGAAACCATTTGTTGCCTTTAGCGCAACTTATGCCGAAGGTGTTAGTTCTTATCGATTCACACTACATTTGCAGTGAGCTATTTGGTCGACAACAAAAAACATTCGATAGTCGAGTCAATTACAGTTCGTAGCCGTAACCTGAGCCACTACCGAAATTTGTACAGTAACCTTAATTGGTCTAATTTCTGCGCAATGTGCTAAGGCAATTTGCCAAAAATGATTAATATTTTGTTGACCACAAAGTTTCCTTGATTTCTACAGTGACAGATCACATCTAATATCACATCCCTTATAACAAATGCAATGATATTTATTAACTTATGACAAATAATTCGGAGAACAACAAGTAAACAAACATGACGTGACACTTGACGCTTCTTTTCTTTAAATTTAACTTATTTAGAATTCTAAACCTAATCAAAACATTGGCATTTATTCTAGCTGCCTCTAATGGAACTATATAACGTTACCTCTAAAAGCGGCTAATATTTTCCTACATTTTTGCTTTTAACGGCAACCTAATGAATTTCGCGCCAACCTATCTGGTTGGTGTCTTAGGATGTGGAATCAGGTCCTCAAAGGGTATATAAAAGGAGTGGTAAAATTAAAATACTTTGTAGATATTTGAATTCAGAAGGAAACTACTTTTAGTTTGAATCAGGTCCAGTTGAGTGGAAAACGACTACTTAAAAGCGAATTTTACTTATTTAAATTCAACCTGTCGTTTAAACTGGAAATCATATTCTATCTTCAAATAATTCCGAGGCCAAAGTTAAAAAGCTGGTTTAAACTTGTAAAACTATCTAATCGATAAAACCTTAAAAAAAGTGCAAAACTAGAAAATAAGGACAAACTGCGAGGTAAAGTCTCCATACCGACATAACACAAGCAAAATTGAAACGATAAGAACTTTGCAGTCAGGTCAACCCGTCCCTCCGACAATTAGTAGGCGACATCTTATTCTCAGATTTGCCATAAAAAAGTACGAATAATAAGTTAAATTATCTGTTAATGTTTTAAAATATTTTATATTAAAATAATTTCTACTATTAGAATACAAAATGATAATCAAGATGCTCATGTGTGTATTCAAAAATATGTAAAACGTTCAAAAAAAGCTAATTGGCAAAAAGAATGCTTAAGCATTTAGTCATAATAGATACCTAACTGAAAACATGAAACCACACAATGACTATTGTATGTTTCTATTTACGAGAGTTACATTCATATTTCTAAAATTTATATACTGCATTTACTATAATTTATGATATCCTAGTCAAGGTAATTACAATCATTAGTTAAATTTATAATTAATAGGAATTTATTCTAGTCTAGATAATGTATATGATTTATTCCGCCTATTCATGCTAATGTCTAATAAAATAGTATGTTATTGAATCCTACAAACTTTGAAGTTGTAAACCTGCATAATTAATGGTTTTATATTTGGGGTGCAAATTGTGTTTTATATTTACTTACGTTTTTGAAAAAAATAGGGAAAAGGTATAGTAAAAATGAAAGATCTATTTTTAAATTACTTTAATAAAATTATTAGGATAATTTGGGTGGCAGAATATATTGAAAGAATTAATTTAAAAATGTTTCAAGAAGGCAGAATTGGAAAATTCTGACTTCTTCGATTCCGAACCAGAAACGGTTAATTTAAAATTTTTATTTTAAATAGAACTGGGAGAAATTCGGAGAAAAGTTTAATGCTTGTTGAATTGGTAACTGAGAAATGAGCAATAATTTGTTTTTCCCTATACCAGGAAGATTTTACAGTATCTCAGAATCTAAAATTGATAATCGTCAAAATCTCGAAAACATCCAAGTTTAGACTTAAATAGAAGAGTCTACATAAAATATGTTTAATATCTTGGAGAGAGTCCATTATTCAAAAAACAAATAGAACATTTGAAACGTCCGCCATATTGAAAAATATTTCTGTAAATTAAATAAAAATCAAATGGCCCAGCTTATTTCCATTATCTAGTTTAATTACTATAATGAATTCGCATACCACATGGGAACAGTACACTATACATACCATTTGAAAATTATATCATACAGAAATTTGTTGCTAACGTTAAAAACAGAAATGACTCGTATATATTAAATCTCATCCATGATATAATTTATAAGCTTTATGTTTTAGAGATTACTGCAAATACAAGCCATGTCCATTAGCTATTTCTACAAGAAATTCCAAATATCCGCTGTTTTGTTTCGTCGATATGTAAATGGATAATTAAAATTTGATTTAAATTTTAAAGCGTAAATTATCGAAACTTTTTATTGAAACTGTCAAATATTAGGTTTAAAAAAGTTGTAGATCTCCGCAAGACGAAGCTTGGATGTAGAAAAATTAATGGGGGGAGGGTTTTGCAACATGGATAAAAAATTACAGACTGTGGAAAGTAGATACCGGGTATATTGGTGAAACAGTACCGTACGTATACTTAACTATTTGATTAAAAGTTGTCTTTAACATAACTTAGTCTTATGACTAGTTATTGAATAACTAGTTATAATATTAACTATAATAAATAAACACTGAATTTCTGTGAAAACGTGAGTGAGTTTCTAAATGTAAATACATGTTTTAGGAGAATACATTTAATATTATTTATAAAATAAAAATGTTTATATTCGATAACTTTAAACTGCAAAAACTGCATAGCAAATTTTTTAACAATATTAGTTTGGCTTTTGGAAAATTGCTACCACGATAGTACTACTGAGTTGTCTAAAAGCTAATGTCAAATACGATATGTTCCGTACTTAGACAACTATCACGCAAGGTAATTTGTTATTAAGGTAAATACGGTCCACGATAGAATACTCACCCCTTATAGTCTGTCCAAAGATTAAATAAAATAGTGTAATTGCATTTTACTGTTTAAATTAAGTGGCATTATTTCGCAGAGAGTGGTTCTAGATAAACTGAACAGAAGTTTGCTTTAAATTAAGGCACATAGATACTTGTGAAAACTATGTAAATGTAATTCTGTAATGTAATCTATAAAAATTTCTGTTGTTCCAGCGCTGAGAAGTTAAAAAAAAAGAAAATTCCATAAAGGCGTATTATTTCCATAGGTCGATTCTGATAGACAGAATTGGAAAACAAAGTTTTTTCAAACCTGATCTCTCCAAAAATGTATTCAAAAAAGGGCTTGAAAGAAATAGAATAGCACCATTTTAAACAAAACCCGTTATAGTTTTGGTCCAAACTGCGCCCAGTGCGTTGGGTTATATATCAACTTTAATATTTGAATCAAGACAATATGCAGTAAGTGATTTTGTTCCGTATACTTTATAAGTTTTGAGGAGAGATTTTTCGGCATATAGCTACCAGTAACATACACTTCACAACAGAAATTGAACAACATTGCCAACTACCGTACTTGGATCTTTTACTAATACGATAAAGCAACAATATATTGACTGGCTGGTATGTTAAACTATCAGCTTCTAACAGAATGTTAAATTTTCATTCATCACACTATAATACACACAAAATAGCAACAATTAAATCTTGAACAACTTTCAAGCGCGCAGTTCATACAAGATAATTTCGAAAGAAAAACTAAAAGGCATTCTCAAAATTAACTGACACCCTTAACACTTCATTAACTCAATTTTAAATAATACATCCACTACTAGTCGTATCACGGAAACACCTATAGCGAGGAAAAAGTTGTACTATGTGCCAGATCTATATCAACAATTAAAACTGTATTGGAAATCTGTACACTAAAATACAACAAAAAGAACGATTTAATAAAACAACATGTTATATATAAAATTCCGTGTCAAAAATATAACGGTGTTTATATAGGCCCGACACAAAACTACATATCGGATAGGTTTAGGACCCACAAAACACATTGTATAAAAAGGAAAGCATATCATTATCTAATCACTATGCTCAAACCGGTCCTAATTTTGATTTTTCACAAACTAAGATATTGGATCGAGATTCCGATGCAAAAAAAGATAATTAAAGAAATGTTATATATTAGTAGAAATCACAATAGTATTAACAAGCGCACTGATATTAGTAATCTAAGCAACATTTTCGACCCATATCGTACAGCAAAATCAGTTACGATCTATATGTGATAGTCTGCAGTGCTTCCGTTTATTTGCGTTTTGTATTTTTTTGGTTGTTAAATGTTTTATCAACAAATTTTATACTGTGCCATACAACTAGGATTATGTTTGTAATTTTTATGCGTATTTTAAATTACATTTTCGACGGTGAGTAATAACCTCATTTTCCCAATACATTCCATTCAATTTTTCTTTGTTTTTTGTTTTTTTTTTTATATTTTTTGAACTTAAATATAAGGAAAAATATATATAATTTTGTAAGCAAGCATGTAAAACCAAACAGAAACATTGAAATAAGAAGTTTTCATTCAAGTAAATATATTTAAAAAAAAAATTAAGGAAACGTGTATTTTTTAGCCTGAAGAAACTAAGAAATTCAGCGAAACGTCTCAATAGAATCTGAGCCATAAGGTTTTTATTTTATTTATATTTAGTTTAATATAATGTACATAAGTGCACATCCACAAACACAAAATAGGAATAACCAAAAAGGCCGCACAACAGAACAAGAACAACAAGAACTAGAAAAATACGCGCTGTACTTTTCCACTACATACTGATCCTGAAACCGAAATTTTATTTATCATATCAGTAGGTAAATGTAAAAAATACATGACAACATTTAAGTACGGATACTTCACTTCTAATCATAAACATATAGCAAGGGTTCTTGGTTATATATCTATGCTTCTAATAGTGTATGTCTGATTTTTAAATAATAGAAATAAAACACATGTAAATCACTTCTCACATGTATAATTACATCATTTTGTTACTTTTTAAAATAAAGTCATTAAAGTTTTTAAAGTGGTACTTAAGTTATCACTAAAATTGCATAATAGCTTAAAATAATGTATTTATGTAAAAACTTTAAAATTATAGAATTTTTCTATATCTTTTGCTTATTTCCTTTGCTTATTACGTCCTTTATTATGCAGAAAATACTTTAACTAATTATTAAAAAAAACACTGTTTTTAGGTAAATAATACGAAATGTAACAATTTTTTATGTGGAGGAATTATAATACAAGGACTGCCATATAAATAATGACGCGTCCTATGTTTACTACTAATTAAAAAACACCTTCAGTTACATATTTACTTATAGATATACAAAAGATGAATTTGTTTCTTAGAACTAATTATGTTATACTGCGTTATACAACATCAATCTTTAATATTTTTATCATTAAAAAGTTCTAAGTATCTAAAGATATCGTTTTAACAGTTGTTCAAAAACGAGACGTAAAATAAAAGTAGATTTAGTTTTACATCATCTGCTCAAGGAAACAGCTCACAGCATACTTATGACACTGAAAGACGTTTTCCTTTTTACGGTGGAAATTAATTAAAGCTTAAATGGAAGCGAATTAAAACTAACAGAGTACTTGTTCTATTTACAGCTGGATAACGGTTTTTATAATAAATTATTTCAATTACCTTTTGTTGGTGCATTATGATTATGATGTATACATGAAAAATATATTATAATTCTGTCTCGCCTACTCTAGCCGTAGCAGCATAAAACAATGGAAATTCTGCAAACAAATCGAATATATTTTTCTGCCTTTAGGCAAAATAATTTGCATTTTAATAAAAAAACATTGTAATCCCTTAAAATTTGCATTATCTTGACACAACAAACTTTAATATATATTTAAAAATAAGTCCGATAAATAGCCTTAGATTAGACTTGCGTGACTACAAAGCAGATAATAAAAACAAATTTATCATATAATTAAACAACTTAACAGTATTTTGCAAAAATTAATTCGAAAATCGAGCTTTAAAATAATAAGACCGAGAAAGTAAATTAATTAGATTGAAATTGTTATTTTCCTATGGAAATAATTAGGAAACAGCCGTTTATTTTCTAGGCTATTGGTTTTTTAGGATTGCAGCTGAGATTTTTTTTTAACTAATCAACAATAAACGCTGTATCAATTCTTTTATAAAACCTATTTTCTACAAACTGATTGTAAGTAATTATTTTTTACTTGTTCTGCAATAAGTGAGTTCTCTCATCTGTAAATTAAATAATTAAAGGTGTTTACCAAAATTTTTATTTGCTAATTCAAAATATTGAATTACATGTGTTAAACTGGTTAGAATTAATTATTACTTTAATCGGTAGGAGTTCGTACTTATTGTAACCCTACCCGCTAAACGACGAGTCTCGTATGGAACATTTTATAAAACAGGGTGAAAGTAAAATGGCTACAAATATTTTAACACGTAATAGTAGCTACAAGTTATTTAAAGCAAACATGTCTTATATACTGGTCAAAACTGGATGATTTTGGCGTTATAACACTTTTAACTTCCAGCAACTCCTAACCTGCTGGAAAGTTTGTTTGACTATCTAATTTCATTGGAATGTTTGTTTGGTAAAAAACGTTTGTATTTTTAACAACGTTTCTTGAATCATAACTTACAATGAGAGAGAAATTTCTAATGATAGTAGATGTCACTTGGCAGTCAATTTCGCTCTCATAGTAACCACCCCGAAAACTTGTCATATGACCCTTTGTTTTATATACTTTTAGAATATTAAGTTTTAATTTTCTTGCCAAAAATGTCATAAGCACAACGGTCATCAAATGTTTTACTAATTTCGGATTTATTGAAGATCTTAATCTCCAAACACATCCTCAACCAGTAAAGAACACTTTACCTTAATACTTAATACACAGTCTCCTGACTGAGTATTAAGTATTTAGACTGTTAACAGGTTAAGGTAACAAATAAAAAAGTTCATTGTTAAAATTCTTGATTTGGTTGTTCACAATAATGAAGAATGCATCGTCGTCAAGTATATTGTAAAAGAGGATAATCACCACCCTGCCCTCTCGGTGTCTCTAAAATACTGTCAGTCGGCAAAATTTAAACAAGAATTAGTATTGAATTTTCAAGATAGCTACAATTTTCGAGAAACTAATTTTACTGGATTAATATCTGTTAAGAAGAATGGCTTAATATTTATTAGGAAGAATGGCTTAATATCTGTTAACTGGACCCGTTTACAAATAGCCAACTCTACTGATGATTTCTCCGATATTGTTCATGATATATTTTTCAAAACAATAAATATTTTTATACCGAACTATAATAAAATTCTGAAAAGAAATTCTTCTTCCTGGTTTTCACCCGATATTATAGCGAACTTAAAACAGAAAAGCAAATGTTATAAATTTTCAAGGTAAAATAACATATTATTTTTCACTTTTTAAAACATTTTTTGTCGGTTTCATTTTTTTTATCTTTTTAGTCTTATCTATACGATTTTTTTTGTAAAAATCAGGTTTAACAAATGATCTCCTGCATAATATTTTTTGCTGATATAATGGTGAACGCGTAAAATCTAGACGCGAGAAAAGAATATTAAAAAACTTCATGCAATATATCTTGACGCAAAAAATAAAATGACGCCATTCCTACATTTTTAACAATTATTTAATATTCTTGCTATGGGACCACTTCGGCAATATCCTGAATATCCCCTGAAAATTTCAAGTAAATTGGTTAAACCATCGTGGAGTAATCGATGTATAAACAAAAAAAAAACAACAAAATGACCAGCCATTCCTCCATTTTTGACATTTTTTTAATATGCTTTTTATGGATCAGTACGGCAATACCCTGAAAATTTCATCCAAATTGGTCAAACAATCGCGGAGTAATCGATGTATAAACATAAAAAAAACAACAAAATTGCCGCCATTTCGCCATTTTTACCATTTTTTTTAATACGCTTGCTATGGGAACATATCCTGAATGTTCCTTGAAAATTTCATCCAAATTGATCAAACCATCGCGAAGTAATCGATGTACAACCATAAAAAAAATTATAATGAGGGTAACCGATTAATAACGCTTTATTCATACGGAATGTTCATTTTTCGAAAATGTCGAGTAAAATACTAGTCGTTTAGAAAATATGCGAGAACAAGCATAAAAAAATACATATCGGTCGAATTCAGAACCTCCTCCTTTTTTGAAATCGGTTAAAAAACTAACAAAACATAAAAAAATCCTAAACAGTTTTGGAATTTTATTAAAAGTAAGAAAGAAATTAAAGGGCTTCCAAAGAATATGGGTTATAATAGCACGACTGTTAATACCGCGTCTAAAATTCTAAATTCTTTTGCGGATTTCTCCAGATAATCTTTTTCTTCAACAAATTTTATAATTATTACTCAATACATCTCGGAAGCAATAGATGAAGGATTTCAGACAGAGGTAATTTACTTGGATTTTACTAAAGCACTTGACCAAACAGACCATTGATTACTGCTACACAAACTAATTACGTTTGGTTTTTCTGATTCACTTGTTGAACTGTTGAAATCATATTTGAGCAATCGTACCCAATATATGGAAATTTATGATTCTAGATCCGATCATCAACTAGCGATCTCTCTCATACTTTTTACTTACTTTATTAATGATATTGGAATTAAACTTGATGTTAATTTTTTACATTATCTTGACGATGTAAAGTTGTATAAAAAAATGAAGAGAGGTGACGACTGTATTAGACTGAAATATAATCTTGATTGTTCTGCGGCTCAACGTTGGAAAGAGTAACGTTATGTCATTTACCATAAAAACATCTCCAATTAATACGACTATTTCTGAAGCACCTAAGGTAAATAAGGATTTATTCTAAGATGTACCAGAGACTTTAACAATATAGAAGCCATCAAATCGCTATATTTTATCTAGTAGTATGGTCTCACAGTTATAATATACATATTGTTCACTTGGAAAAGGTACAGCGAAAATTATTAAAATATATCTCTTACAAATGCGATGGAAATTATCCTACTGAAGGCTTTCCACATAACGAATTACTTAGTAGATTTAGTTCTTCTTTTTTGAAAAATCGTCGAGCATATTTTAGTATTCTCATCCTGTATAAATTGTTAAATAATAATTTAGATTATATGCTTTCACGAAAACATTTGTACACCAACCTACCAACTCCTAAGACTAATATTCTTAAATTGTCTCTGCTTTATGCAATGTGCGACATGAACAATGGCGAGTTTAATATTGGTTTGTTCAATATTAACATTAAACCGCTTAATCGTATTTTCACTAACTGAAAGGTTTTGTTATTTTTAGTTTAACTATAAGTTTATCTTTGTTTTTCAATTTAATTAAATATGTACTTCTTGTTTCCTAAATATCTATATATTGTGTATTGTATATATTTCTCTGAATTGTAGTTGGGTTTCTGTAAAAGGCAACTACAGTAAATAAATTAAACTTTACGATTTTTTAACGACGTGGCTACATTGCAGTTAAACTTTCTTAGCGTTGCACCATTTTTCGTTTTGAACGATAATTAGAATAGATTTTTTTATTTAATTTACGAGGTAGATTTTAAATTTTTATCATCTAAAATGTTTCAATAATAATTACTGTTTTATTGGGCAAGAAAAGTTATTTTATATATGTATAGACATTTTATTATAAAGTGGAACTCTATTAAAGAGGGTGGCATGAAATCAAGCAAATATGGTATTTTCCTAGCAAAGCGATAAACTCTTTAACTGCACACGAGTAAAATGATTTTTAAGCGCCTTATAAAGGAGTATACCAACAGGCAATCAAGCGGGTAACCTTTGTTCCACAACCAATTATTTCGCAATATAAACGAATTAAATCAGTAAAGGCCGCAGTTCGAGTTTTATTATCTTACTAAAAACTCATTTTAAATCATTACCTATAAAGTCAAGTTGATGAGACATCATACGATGTGAAAATTAAGTTCTTTTGAAACTACGTAGATGACTATATGCTTACACTTAAATAATAATTTATACCATACAAGCGATAGAGGACCGGCAAAATAAATTGATTTTTCTGTGTATATAAGAAAACATTTCTTCTGTGTTTTATGCTTTCCCTAAATTAAGGATAAATTATGGTGTAACAAAATCTATAGTTCAATAATTCAATGTTCAGATTTACTACACGTTTGAATATATAATATAATTACTATATTTTTTGTATAACTACGTTCTAACAACGCAGTATTGATTTGAATTTTTTTTAGAGAGAATTGAATTTCTGCTATACAGGGTGTCCCGAAATACTGTTCGAATAATTTCAAGGGTAATTCTACATAAAAAAAAACGTGATTTTTTTTTCATATGAACCTGGGTCCGGAAATGCATGCAGATTAACCTACTAAAAATACAACATTTTTGTCTCTTGAATTGTTTTCGTATCTTACTTCGTTTCTAAGAAAAAAAATAGAAACCAATTTATTGAATGTTCCTGGTTAATAAATCATAGAAATTGTTGCTTGTAAGAAAATCCTTTTTTTTTATTTGTGTGATCAAGAGACATGCATTTTTATTTTTCTCGCAAAATCGGAGCAACTTGTATCTAAATAAATCATCAAAATTATGGCGGCACTAGACTGACACTACATTTTACACAACCAAAAGTCTTGTCAAAAATTATTGTACGGAATAAGAGTTCTAGTGTATATGAGTTTTAAAAATGCCGCAATACTCGTTTGAAGAAATGACCGACATGCATTTTATGTACGGGAGAGCTGTTGTGCTCTAGAAGCGACCAGCGTGATATAATATCACGAAGTGTTTCTAAATCTTCGACTTTCTTCCAATACATTATTTAGTACTCTACGTCAAAGGTAAAGAGAAATTGGTGCTTTCACGCTAAAGGAGAGCAAAAGTATTTTTCATGCATGATGGTGCTCCAGCCCATTTCAGTGCATGTGCATTGGTTGGTGAGTAATGCAACTTATCCAGACCGATGGATCGTACGGGGTGGGCCCATTGCGTAGCCACCTCGTTGGCTCGGATTTAGATCATTGGACTATTTTCTTTAACGCTATTTAAAGCAATTGTTTTATTCGGTTCCTGTTAACAACCTACAACAACTAGAATGGCAGATCATAAATTGTTGCCGAGAAATACGGAATAAACAATGGGTTTTCCAGCGAGGTAGAAGATCAATGGGGCGTTTAAAGAAATATATTGAGATGAATGGAAAATACTTCGAACATTTATTGTAACTTTTTTAATTTATATGAAAACGTTTTTCTGTTACCTACTATTAAAGGATATTTTAACCTAGCGCCGCGATAAACCTCCTGTGATGTGCTTCGCTTTCGAGAGAAAAATTAAAAATCATTTTAATGCATGCCTCTAGATCACAAAAAAAAAATGAAAAAAAACATATTTCTTTTCACAAGCAACAATTTCTATAATTTGTTGCCCCAGGACAACAAATTGGTTTCTTTTTTTTTTGAAAACGAAGCAAGATACGTAAACAATTCAATAGACAAAAATGTTGTATTTTTAGTTATTTGACCCGTAAAATTAATAAATTTTTTTAAAAAGTCAATGACGCACCTTTTTCTTATCAATAGTATTCGGCAAAGTGTCACTGGACTTAATAATTTTAATGTAATTAGAGCTAAATTAGCCCCTTATTTCTACAAATATCCTGCCAAATTTTAACAAAATCGGTCAAAGAATATTTAAGATATGTTTTAAAAACCGATTTAAAAAAATATATCTTGTAAATGTAACATATGAACATATTTTTGTTTTCTTATGTAGAATCCCTCCTGAAATTATTCGAGCGGTATTTGCGGATATTTATGTATTTATTTTTTAGTAGATTAGGTAAGCAAATAAATCCCTGTTTCAGATTTATTGTGAGAAATAAAAAATTAGGAATAAGGAAAGACACTGCGGAAAAGAATAACAACAAAACATCGTGGCTTGGTAATCAGAGAAAAGAATGGTTGTTATTGCGAATGTACACCACTTATTTCGTTTTTCAATGGACCAAAATGTCCTTAATCAAAAGTAAAATCAAACAATTTCGTTTCTGGTTTTCTAATAAAGACTTGACGTCCTTCATGATAGTTGACAATTAGTGATTTAGACGCAGGGGCCCTCTTCAAGGACTGTTCGTTAATAGTTTGCCATTAAAAGTTTGTTCCAAATGTCCGTTAATTCCATGTTTACATTCCTATATAAGGCATTTCAAATACTAAACACTTGCTTAATTTCTAGCAAGAGACATATGAGAGTTAGTTAAGATTTTGAGTCGAATTTCACGCCATCTTAGATTAACTTTAAATAACCTGTATTACATCATTGCATTAATATTTCCTAATAATGTGTATTTTACATTGATGTATACTAAAAACTTTTTATCGCCTGGCTAAATCCCAACGCCAACGTTAATCACAAAGTCTAGTGGTAGCTTCAGACCAGGTGCTTATTATGTTTATCGCGAAATAGACCCGTATGTGAGTGCTCTACAAACACCGCGGAACATATAGCGCCAACCTGGAAAAGACATCAACTAATGAGTAGACGATCTTAAAAAGAGAACAAAGACAAAAGGGCAAGAATGCGCTATCAACAATTAGATTGGGACGATACTTTTAGTATACTTTCTTAAGTTCATTTATAAAATATTAGATCTCCTGGGAAAATAACAAAAATCTTTAGAATCCTGTATTCAGGAGCAATATGAAAGAATTTGTTTTAGAAATCTCAAAAGTCAAAAAGAAGCTCACAGTTACGCATAACCTGCTAGGCCGCACAGTCGTAAAACTAAAAGCTATTGGGAAGTTGGTAATAATAAGTCAAGAAAAATACGCAATACAAAATTTTACACTTGGCAAAACTGGTGTGATAGATTTAGCGTCATACATGTCCACGTTACTAGTTAATAATTTAAAAATATATGTCCTCATTTAAACTTAACTAAATACTGATAGCTCATAAACTACAAGAAAAAAAATTAAATCCAAAATAAAGTTAATTTCTTTTTGATCTAGGGTCCGTAGTTTTTGAGATACCATAGAGTGTATGGAGTAAACCAATTTTATGACAATATGTTTGTCTTTGTGAAAATGAAACAAATAATCACGTGCGTCCATTTTATTGAGAAGCGCCAAAATATAAATCTACTCTCAAGTCATATCTGCCCCCGTAGACTAAAACGCCGGTGGAATTTTCTATTGCAGAAGCTGTACAATTGTTCCGATGTAAAAAACAGTAAGGAATATATGCGCATTTTTTTATTGATGTTACGTTAAACCACACAGTTTGCTTTTTGACTGATTTTTTACTTGTTTTATTTGTTTTAACAAAAAAAATATGCCAATTGTTAGGCGACTATGTGGCAGTGTCACAAAGTCATCCTCTTAAGTTGATTATCTTACGTTTTTCTTTATACCAAGGACCATGCCTAAAACATGCCAACAACGTCTAAACAACCGCAAGAGCCTATAGAAATTACTCAAAGCACTAGAAAATGCCATATCCGATATATATATATATATATATATATATATATATATATATATATATATATATATATATATATATATATATATATATATATATATATATATATATATATATATATATATATATATATAAACTACAGCAATTGGTCTATAATTGTCCAGTAAATTTGTATCCCCTTTCCAAAAAAACTTTGAATGAATCTGGAAATTGCCCTACGGAAGAACACATTGTGTTGTGGTTAAAGGATGTGTTTTTATTTTGCTAATATAAATTGTAAATAATACAAATCGCTAATTTTCAAGACATTGAATATATAAATTATATTTTGCCTCATTATATTTTTAAATGAAGAACTAAATAATAGTCAATAACGTTAATATTGATCTTTAAATCTTGTCGAAAATATATTGCGCCCGTATTATTATAACAGTCTGCCTACATACAAAGCTAATAAATTGACGCCACTGAGCTCTTGTAATAACTTCTTTTAAAGCTCAAAGCCTTTTTGTCCCTTTAGTTCTAAATTAATTTGTAATCCACTTAGAACAACATATCGTGAGAAACATAATTTTTCCAATGAAAAAGGCCAAAACAAACACTAGCATTCATTTTAATTTTATAACAACAGATGTATTAATTTTTTTCACAATGCTCCATATTTCATCCTTCATGGCCCTCTCTGGGAAAAATTGACAAAAGCCTAATATCTTGTTCAATATACCGTGGAAAATTTTCAAAATTTTGATATTGTCATGATAATTATCCACTTTTAAATATTAAACTGCTTTATTATCCAGCTGAACAAATATTAAGCCATTTGTCATGTTCTAAACGAACCTTTATCCTCTTTACGTGGTTACCTTGTATATTTTTGCCTTAAAAGTTGAACGTTTCAATAAACTTTATTTGATTTCTTCCAATGCCATTTTTCTGTAAAATATTCATTTTTTTAATAAAGACAATAAACATTTTGACGTGTTTGACAAAAGACACGATCAATTATATTATCTAAATACAAAACTATTAGATTGCTGAACCATAAAAGGAATTCCAATTTTGACCAAGACACATTTAATTTAATTTTTTGTCACTGTTTAACATAAATCAAACAAAAATAACCAAAAATGAGGTTGTAATACCTATCATTAAAAGTAATTTTTAAATGGTGCATGTTTTTGCGGCTGTACTGGGTGGCCCAAAAAAGCAGCTGTTACCTCTTAAATAAAAATTTATATTGTAACTGGGTTAGTTAAAAAAATAAACACTTGAGATACTTGGTGTATCCTTGGCTATTTATTTTATCGGTGGGCCTGTTAAAGACTTTTAGGAAAATGTATTTTATGGACGAAATTTTCTTCTTATTCGACATAAATAGTGTGATGCCTACGTATTTAAAGCGTGCTTCTTGTTGGAAATCTCCATCTTCAATAAAAATCTTAATGACATGCTGCAGACTCCTGTTTATTACTATAATTTTCATTTTGGTAGTGTTAATCGTTAGACCAAAGCACTCTTTTGCACATAAATATTAAAGAGGATTGCCGATGATAATATATTTTTGACGGATTCCTTGATCATATATTTTTGTGGATGTACCTATCTAGTGTAGTCTAGTTAATAAAAGATCGTGCTGTATGCCATTACAAATTAAAACATGTAAACAGGCTATCAAATGATAAGTAGTAGGTACTATTGGATAGGTAAAATTCGGTAATAGTATTATTAGTAGATAGTTAAGGAGCGACTATAAATTGGCTATTGTAGCCTATACCTAAAGCTCTTCCCAATCAGCATCCGTCCTCTGAGACTCCCTCAAATCTGCCCTACCTATTTACGTGAATATCTTTCCAGAGAAAATCCTTAACCTCATTGCTCTCCAAGACCGAAGCGCCATAAAAGTCTTGCCGTAGTTTAGATCTAGCCTCACATCTGAACATGTAGTGTAGCGAAGCTTCCTCCTCCTCACCGCATGCAGTGCAGGTCGAGTCTTCCTCTATGCCTAACAGGGCCCTTCGGTAAGTAACATGGGTAAGGGTAACCAAAACAACGTAACATTAAATAGGAAATCGGACTACAGGACTTATGGTTCTCATCTTCAATTGTTTGTTAAACAAAGCATTTATATAGAAATGAGTCAAAAGTTTGAACTAAAATTGGTAATCTGTGTTCATTTAAAAACCTGTAAAATATCCTGGCTCCATCAATAATTTAATTAAATGTGTAACTAATAATACAAAACGAAAAAAACCTGAATTTGAAGACCATGAAAAAATAAAATTAATTTCATATAGCCTTTTTAAAAACCTACAATTTTATTAGGTTAACGGAATGTAATTATAAATATCCTTTAATTTCGACACCAAAAGATATATAAATATTATCAATATTAATATAAAAAAACACAACAATATTTTCCAGAAAAACAATAAGTATAGAAGCCTACGATATCAAAGTTATTAGCTGCAATTAAACTTATATTTATGAAACTCATAAACCTCTACTTTGAAAAACCTTTAAGGTGTACCAAATAAAATCTAATGAATAATTCATAAAGGCTTTTGGAAATTGCGCACTAAATCATCAAAATTAAACTTGATTTATCGGCTTAAAAACTAATTTATTCAAATAGCCCTCCGTGGAACTCTTGCCGCATTAGGGAATAATAAAATTGTGGAATAATGGTAAAGACAGATTTTTGGTTAAGGGTAGAATTAAAATCGAATTTAGTTTAATTGGTGCGGTAATATTTTCCTATTACTCTTGCTAAGTTGTAACAAATCTAATTTATTGTTGGGCATATTTATTCTTATTTCTTTTTTACAAATAGAATCGGCTCATTCCAATATATTACTTGATAAAATATTTTACTCTTTGAGCAATTTATAATATATATACAAATATATATATATATATATATATATATATATATATATATATATATATATATATATATATATATATATATATATATATATATATATATATATATATATATATATATATATATATATATATATATATATATATATATATATATGTATATATACTTAAATTATTCTTCAAAATATATTGAAATTTTTATAAGGAGAAAATTTTTAAATAACTTAAAAAATGTATTTAATTATGCAGCTCGAGCTAAAATACGTTTGTGTTTTACAAATTACCCTGTCTTACTTTTTGTAAGTAGACCTATAAAAAATAATCGAAATTAGCTCAAATACGGGGACCAAGGGGATCAATAAATAATCCGAATGTTATTTAAAAACAATTGATAACGTTAGCTAATAGAGCAGGTTGATACAAAAAATGATTACTCTGTATTTGCGCCCTGCATATTTATTTTAAATTCAGATTAACGTTACTTTATCAACCATTTTGAGATCTTACTGTCCCATTAGTTTTAAATGTTGCTTCATCAGGGAAAAATTATATATCTTGCCAAAAAAACGATCGTTTTACAAAATTCGGAACGTGCCGCTCTTCAAAATATGAACGAATGATAGAGACCTAAAAAGCCCTACCTTAAAGGACCGCAAAATTGCCAATTTAAAAATAACTTTACGTCTAACAAAGGAAAATGTATTATTATCTTGAAATCAGGAGATTTTTAAACAGGTTTGTTCAAGTAATCGTTAGAAAGTAGTGCATAAGATTGTAACGATGCCTTCTTATGCACATATATATTATTTGATTTATCTGGTAAGATAACAGCTTATCGAGACCATACAATTTTAGCATCAATTTTGTATACTTCTATTTCCAAGAAGGGTCAACCCATCTCGATGAATTTTTTAAAATTCCATATCTCGTTTCTCGGCATTTAGAATAAATAAAGTATTTTGATTTTCTCTGGGTTTTGTTTACAGGGTCATAAGATATGGAATGCAAAAATTATAAATATCTTAACATGCTCTGTTAAATCTATATGGCCAGTATTACCCTCGGAAATATTACGAATCTTCTGACCCATCAATCATTTAAAACCGTTCTGTGCTTCCATATACGGATAATATGATGACGATGATCCAGAAAGATCGAACTTTTATTGATTTATTTACATTTTCCGTGTTCTCAAGCATCGGTTTTCGAATAATACGATATCCCATGTTGTTCTTATGACATAACTCATGACAACAAACAATCCCGTATAGTGTTGCAGGTTTTTTTTTAATTATGGGTAATTGGATAGAGTTGAGCGAAGCAATTAATTAGAATTAATGCTTACACCTCCGTTGTCATAAGTCTATAATAATACAATCTTCTTTTCAGGATATTTTCTAAAATTTTACAAAAACCAGTTATAAAAATTAATTTATCTACTTATAAAGTTACTAGTACATCGTTTTTGCATAAAATATTGCATCACATACCATTAAAATACATTTTCCGTGATAATTTGAATATATAACGAAAACACGTACGAGGGTTAAAATTGTTTTAACTTGTACCACTGTCAAATAAACTTAATAAATATTCGAGTGAAAATCTATGCCAAAGAATTTTAGCCAAGGTTTTTTTAAAATAATTGCTTATATTAGGGACACGCTATATACTATAATTGCATATGCTCTACAGTCAGTTATGAATTTTTTTTTTCTGATTGGACAAAAGTGCGAGCTTTAATTTAATAGAAGCATATTTAGCTAAAAACCCGCGTGGGGTATTTTTGAATAATGTAAAAATATTATGCCGTGGTCGGCAACAAACAAACATACATATATGCACAATGTAGTTATGTAAGTATGTTTGTTTTTTACCACCTACTGGCCAAATGCCTGGATCGATTTTCACAAATGAAACATAAATAGTTTCGCCTGTATTCGGGGCTTATTTTTAGCTAAATTTCCTATAATTAAATTAAAATATACAAGGTGTCGGGTTATATTTTAAACGGCACCCTAGAGCCTTTATTATATAAGTTATCAAAAAACTTTTAATACAAATATACTATATATTAAACAATAACTTCTTTTTAATAATTATAATAAACTTGATCAGTACTCTTATAGAGTGACATGTTAATTCATGTTAGCCACATAATACATTTAAATATTCTTTAAGAAGATGTTTTAAATTAACTACTATATTTACTTTAAAAAATGTAGTGTTGACATCATACCTTACATAACCAATAGTTTTTCATATATTTTGAAACTGAAATATCAACAGTATTATTCGACAATTAACGATTGCTTCTAGCACACCAAATAAAGTACTTTCTAGATACCCATGTATTAGATTAATACTATGCATGGTGTCTCATTTAAAATACGAAGTTGATGCTCCTTTGTTACCTTTCCAATCGTCTTTTGTTTGTGTTTTTTTGTAAACGATTTTCGATAAAACCCAAAAACTTTTGCATCCGGTGTCGAATCTCTCATTACTAACAAAGCATAAATTAATATTTGTAGCAAGTTATTTTTTGTCTTACATCTCTTTTTGACTAAATATAGTTTTCGAGTTAGGATAAAAAAATCATGTTCACATGAAACGATGGCAAACAAATATGAAACAAGGTTCAGGGGAGAAGGAGCATATTTCTCTCTTAAAATTAAGAAAAGCTTCTCTTTAATTTATATAGTACATATTAAATAACCTCTTTTTAATAAATAAATTTGGGCAGTACTGTCGTACAGAGGCAATTCATATACTAGGGGGAAATGATGCCATCCCCATACTACATATAAATTTTAAATATTTTTTGAAAGGACTTTTTAAATTAATTACAGCATTTACTTAAAAATATACTCTTGGCATCAGACACTATAAACAACAGTTTTGCAGAAATTTTAAAAACTGAAATATCGACAGTTTTATTCCAGAAGCACTAAATAGAAAGTCCTTTTTTGGGGTTGAATCATTTAAAAAATCTGGCAGGGTAAGAAGACATGTCAAATACCATTGGGAATCACTATTGCAGGCTTATATATACAAGACATTCTTGTCAAAAATAGTTATATTTCATTATTAAAGAGATATCGGAAAAAATAAGATAGACTACCTAATAAAAAAGTAATCATATTTTATTAAAAAAATTGGATTTTGAGGAGAATATGGGTATAGATAGTAAAACAGCTGATAGTATTTCCTATAAACCATCTGATCGTTCCTCAAAACCCCGTATCTTCCATAATTCTCAGTGAAACATAAATAAAAAAATAGGGAAATTTAATTATATTAATGAGTTGCATCACAGCACATTTTTAAATATATGTTTTGAAAATTTACAAATAAGTTTCATTTTTCATTACCATATGGTCATGTAAGACCCTATCAAAGTTTACTAAAATATTTTAATGGGTAAACTCTCACCCTATATACCTTTTTTTCTACTAAAACAGGGAAATGCAATATTTCTTAATGGATGTCTGAAAAAATTCGGTTAGTTTAACAAAAAAGTGCAAAATAATGTTTTTTATATATTTACTTACTTCTACAACTCTGGTATAAATAAAAGTAATGTTAATTTTGTTTGCCGATTTCAGGCGAAAAAAAAAATATGGGAATTAGATTTTATATGATCTGTATAAATAAATTTCTTGCTTACAAACCAGACTGAACTCATGAATAGTGGAGATAATTTGCTAATGTCTTGAAACCAGTTCTTTAGCATTTTATTTCGTTGTGAAAATGATCCATTTTTCATTATTCCATATTTTGGGGTAACTTTGTTTCCGTTAGTTATGGCCTGAGGGGCTCTATTTGATGTCGTTGCAAAATATTTCATTCAACCAATTTATAGGACTGTGAACCTCATAACTGACGTTACATATATTATCGTCACACTGTTGCCATTTTAATCGGCGAAACTATAGCAGTTTTATGTCAGTTACGAAGTTCACAGTCATACATACATATTATACAGGTGAAATATTTTGCAAACATTTTAAACAAAGCCCCCTAGGAGTTTACTTGGGTTAAAGTCACAAAAAAACTTTATTAATTATTTCTCTTAATTTCCTTAGTTTGTATTCTAGGCCTCTAATAATAGATACCAGAATATTACCATTCACATTATATCCAGTAAATACAAGGCTTACTTTTGAACTAGCTTATATTAAAACTACAGTTGTATAGCAGCAACGAAATTTCTGTGAAATAAGTATAATGACCAGTTTCGGTTTCCAGAACAATGATTATAATTAGAGGGAACAGGACTCGAGCGGTCCGGCATCGGCAGTCGACTTAGTTTTATTTTTCCGACGGTAATGATGCAGGATAATATGTAATTATTTTGTGTCTATAGTTCAACTGTAAAATGTACACTTCGGAATCTGGGAGCAGTAAGCGAAAATAAGAGAAGATATAATAATTTCTGCATTGTATTTATTAAAATATACATGTTTTATTTTATAGTATAAATTATTTAAAAAAAAGTAAAATTAGCGACATTCTACGTCAGGTATTCGATATCCCATATAGAGCGAGAAAAATAAAAATAGAATCACTTTTGTATATCGAACAAAACATCTAACCTATTTATTATTTTTATTATAATTACGCTCAATAATAAACAAAATTCCACATAAAATATATGTGGGCAGAGTCCCTTAAATGTATTCAAGTTTTCGAGCTACATCTATTTACCGTCCCTAAAAGCATCATCCCCATTTTTAACCAAAATTTGTTAATTGTTAATTAAAAGTTAATGGGATTAGAAGTTTTTAACTATGCCGCGAGCTGACAGACATACGCACAGACAGACCGATCGAATTGGGGAAACATATTTTTTTGGCATCTAGGGGCGCTAAAAAATATACAAAAACTTAGGGGCTGATTTTTTTTCTCGATTAACATTTTATTTGGACGCCACCACTATTTTACCAGTTCATCTTTATATCATACTTAATTCTTGCACAAAATTTGAAATCAATCAAATGAAAGTAGACTTTTCAGGTTGATTTTATACTAGCCATTTTATTTCGCCATTTTGTATTCATAACAAAATTTTATTAGTTCATTTCTACGTAATATTTGATTTTTGTGCAAAATTTGAGGTAAATTGAATAATCAGTTTCTGGTAATAATATATTTTCATTAGGACGCCATTTTGTTCCGCCATAGTTTATTGTTACCAAAATATTACCAGGTCATTCCCATATAAACCTTCATTTTTAGCTAAAATTTGAAGTCAGTCGGATAGGTAGTTTAGCTATGCTTAACTATGCCACGAACAAGTCGTGTACTCTACAATTCAAAATTTTTTCAAAAAATACTTCTCGTAATGAATTATGTACCAGTCTCTAGAGAAAACAATCGTTTCTTTGGCGTATTTACTTATTTCTCCCAAGATCAACCGTTTAAATGATGCAGGGCTGGACGTGAAAGTCGCTTATATTTGGGACAGCCTGTATATTATATTAGAATATGTATATACATTTAGAATCGTCTTAGTGAGTTCTTGAATTTGATTAATTTGATACCTATTACAATAAATTATAAAAAGAAATATTTTTGTTATGTTGGACAAAATGAGACACAATAGTAAAACAAAAAAATTTAAAAGAGATAGATAGAAATCGTGCTTTACAATTTTTAGCTGAGTTTTTTTGTAAAATATAAAATAATCAGTTCTTTGCTTACTCGTTTATTTTATTCAAAAAGTTATAAAAGGATAAGCAGAATTCTAGAGAAAAAATTTGGCGGACCACAATTTGCGGATGCGTCATTTTGGCGAATACGACTATTTGGATGTATTTTTTGCTGTAATAAATTGGGAAAGACCATCGGCAACAATTTTGTTGTTTTTGTTAGTTCTTTTATTTTATTAAATATTCTTGTTTAATATTTTTGGTCAGGTGATTTGATGTTATTATATTAACGCTATAATTAAAAATTCATACCATAATAAATAGCTATCGATTTCACTTTGTTGCCATTTTTAGTTTGGATTTGTCTAGTTTTTGACATTTTTATTTACAATTCTAATTATTTCCTCTATTCCATTGCTAAATTTATGTCGTCTCTATTCTTTTCAGCATTATGCATAATTCAGGTAGATTTTGGTAATTAAATTAAAGAAATATTTTCAATATTTGCGCACTTACCGTATTATAATAAGCCAAGATGGCGACAGGTGCAGATCATAATATCGCGAGTGCGATTAAAACGTTCTTTGAATGCTGTAAAACGCGTCCCTGCGGCTATATGGTCTGCATATAATGTGGTAAATTCACGATGAAAAGAAAAACATTCGCTATGACACAACAGATTGCTTTGAATCCCCCAAGTCAAGTGGACAAGTAAAACAGTGGCACCCAAAAAAGCAGTTTAAAAAATACATATGGTAGATACAAAACCAGAATTTAATGATATTTTACATAACGCAACTTTCGGGCCAAGAGGAACTGCATACGAAAGAACAGCTGCAGCAGCATAATTGAGAAAACCAAGAAACTAAGTGAACCTGAAAACATAAACTAGACACATTTACAGTTTTACCTCTTACCATATGAAGTGTAAACAACACATACATAGAATTAATTTTTTTTTCTATTATAAAGCCACTTGTTTTTTTATTTCAGAACATTGGTTACATGGAGAAGATTTACTTACATCTCAAATATCAGATATCAGCGACAGCACACCAGTCAGAATGTGTGTTTTATGTATCCCCTGATAAGTATTTTATTATAGGTGGCGATTTCAATATAACTCTCATCACTATAGACAAATTTTAAAATTTAATATTCTTAGACAAGTAAGTAAACAAAAGTTTAACCACATTTATTAATTACTTAAGAAATGAAACTTGGACGGTATTGCAGTCTGCAAAGGTTTTATTACTATGATATATCCTTTCCAATTTCAATCTCTCGACTCAGGGATGCTCATCAAAATTGGAAAAGTGCAAAGCTTAAAGAAGCAAAATTAGTGTCTATTTTTAAAATGAGAAACCCACATGAAATAAGCAATTTCGAACCGGTGTCACTATTGGTATCTCTATGAAGGGTGTTTTAAAGAGCAATATTTAAAAGATTATTGATTCTTTACAACACAATGTCTTATTCGAAAACAATATGGGTTTAGGTGAGGTAAATCCACAGAAATGACAATTTTTAATAACGTACATTACTGAACAGGTAGACAGGAATGAAGTGAATGCTTCATAAATGAGATCAAATCTCACAGAAAAGCAACAGTATGTTAAAGTCACCAATGGTAGCAAGCAATATTTTTCAAATTCAGTTGAAAACGAGGCAGGGTGACACTCATGGCTCAATATTCGGTCGCATTCTGCTTCTACTGTACGAGAATGACCTCAAAGACGCGTTCGTTTTGGGAGTGGTGTGTTAGTAATTACTGACCAATATTACAATTGGAATACGGGTCCGTTGTGAAATTTTTCCCGAGGATGTTTGAGTACAGCGGAGCAAATGCAAAGATGGTGCCGGAGTAATTATTTTACTTTAAATGGCAACAAAATTAGCGACATTTAAAAAACAATATTAAAAACTGGTCTTTATATGTTAAACTAAATGATAAATCTATCCCAGAACTCAATAACACCATCAAGTTTTTAGGGGTGATCATTGATCCAACATTAAGTTGGGACATCACACAGACTTTTTAACGTAGATTGAATAGTTTTTGCCACCTTAATACGCAACATCAGGCATTAAATTGCACCCTCAAACTTCTTGTTAACCCCATTGTAAAACTCATATTCTACAATGCCTCCACTATATTTCTTGGCACTGGTAATGTTTGTCAAGGAAAATCCTCATCCTGAATACCAACTTAGATTTTTATTCTGAATCTATGACGGTTGTAACTAGAAACAGATATGGGCTTACTAAATATTCACATAACTCCAAATTTTTAAAAAGGATTTTCCAACCTTTTATAAGTCACTACCAACAAGTATTGAGAATAGAGGTAGCTTCCGCAAGACTATGACACTGTTCCTGCAGAGTAATTCTTTTAAATTCGAATTTTTAATCCTGTTTTTATTATAAATTTATTTCTATAAATGTTTTATTTACAATGCTTTTAACTGTGTATAGGAAGTTTACTTTGTATATGTATATGTTTTAGATATTTTATAATTTTAATCTTAATGAATTGTTATTGTCGTTTATTGTCTATTTATCTGTCTAATTTCAATATTATATATATTAGTGTGCAGATCAAAATCCGTTAGTTTTTTCACGTTTCCTTGAAGAACATATTGATCCTTTCATCCCCGTCACCTTTATGCAAAAACTCGCATTCTTGTTGAAACAAATCTCTATATTCTTAATTGATACTTAATGCTACAAGAAAATACCCTAAATATTGATATATTTGTTTATAGAAATATACACGAAAATCATGTTTGGGACGTAGTTGTTAAAACAATCGTGTATAAATATTTCGTTTTTAAGACAATAATTTGTAGAAATATACACGAAAATCATGTTTGGGACGTAGTTGTTAAAACATTCGTGTATAAATATTTCGTTTTTAAGACAATCATTTTCCTGAACGTGAATTAATTTTAATACATTATTTACGAGATAATCAAAAGATCAAACGAACTTACCTGTGAAGTTCGATCTTGATTATATGAAGGCCTCGTCGAAGTAAATAAGGTTCTTTCTGTATGTAGTACCTCCATCTCTGGCGTTATCGATCACAATTTTAAAGTAAACAAACTCTTCCGGCCCGCCGCTTGTCCCCCGGTACCCTGCATCCCACTTCAGTCTTCATTTAATAAAGCTTTATTTTTTGCAACTAATATGGGATTGGGTTTATAGGGTGGGATTTATTTACTTCGACGAGGCCTTCATATAATCAAGATCGAACTTCACAGGTAAGTTCGTTTGATCTTTTGATTATATTCGGCCTCGTCTCGTAAATAAGGTTCTTTCTGTATGTAGATATTTAGAGAAGTTGCAAAAAAAAAAGAAAGAAAAAAAAATAAATAAAAAACACCTTAGGTAAAGGAAAGAAAAAGTTTTACTTGAAGCCATAATAGGTAACATTATATATGTAATAATCCTAGGCTAGACTTATGTTTAAAATATGGCAAAATACAAACAAAAAATTGGAACAATATTAGGTATATATTTTACCAACAAAAACTAATTGCTAATAATGAACGAGGTAAAAAACAAACTTATTCACTATCAAAAACATTAAGGTTAAAACTCATTGATCAGCAAGAACTGCTTCCGCGAATGATACATTTGGCATAAGAGTTCTGTTGTACACCTGAGCAAACATTTTAGAATTTCTAGACCACCCTGCTGCAAGTCTAATGGTATCGAAACTAACACCTTTCCTGCTTGCAGCCGAAGTCGAAGCGTGTCTCGTACTATGAGCAGAAAATTTGTTAGTATCGACACCGCTTTTACGCAAAATATTTTTAACCCAACGACTAAGTGTCTGGGTTGAGATTTCTTTATAGGGTTTACTTACAGAGATAAATAAACTTTTTATAGAGCCTCTAAGAGGTTTTGTTTTTTCTAAGTACGATAGCAGGGTCGAGGCTACACAAATTTCAGGATCAGAATTTAAAAATGGTAAACTTAACAGAGGCTGAAATTTGTTTCTTGCCGATGTTTTAATTCTTTTGGAAATAGGAATTTCAATTCTTGTATCAGTCCGGTGTATATTGTTAATCTCTATTAAAGCTAGTGTCTGCAGGCGTTGCCCTGTAGCTAATGCTAATAAGGTAGCCAATTTTTGGGAAAGAACATTTAAATTAATTTCATTATTTTTTAACGTCCTAACATAAGTTAAAACTACTGACGGATCCCAGGTATTTTGATATTTTGGCATACCTGGTCTTAACATGTAAACTCCTTTAAAAAATTTTTGAATCCTAAAATCCTGGGAAAGGTCAGGAGCTATTTGAGCTAATGAGGATCTGTAAGTATTAAGAGAGCTGTATGATGCTCCCTTGTGAAACTGTGTTGTTAGAAATTCTAAAACTTCTCTTGGTGAAACGGAATACGGGTCGATATTTTTTGAAGCACAAAACCCCCACCATAGCTTTAAACCTGAGCCGTATTGTTTTAACGTATTGTCACAAATAGAAGCCATACAAATTTCCAAAGCTGAATCAGGAACTTGGCCTAGCTGCAGCGCTTTCCTGATAATAGACCTCCCATCAAGGAAAGGTGGGCTGACAGTGGATGCTTCAATCTACCAAAAGAAAGAAGATTGGACTGTACCATGGTTGGCTAGGCCACATGGGAACCACTAAAATACCCCTAGCTTGATTAGTAATAATCTTCTCTAAAACGCGAAGAATTACTGAAAAAGGAGGAAAAGCATAAAAGAAAAACCGGGACCAATCTAAAGTAAAGGCGTCTATGGCACTAGCAAATGGGTCATTAAGCCATGATACATATACATTACATTTTTTATTTACACGACTTGCAAATAAATCAATGTCCGGATTACCGAACTTTTCTATTAAAGCATGGAAATTTGAATCTGCAAGAGCCCATTCTGTATCTAAGTGTGTGTTTCGGGAGGCCCTATCTGCTATAACATTGTCTGATGACCTGATGTAAGATGCGAAAATATATAGGTTTTTATTCTCACACCACTTCCAAATAGTTCGAGCGAGAAAATTTAGCTTGGGGAATTGTACACTCCCCATTCGGTTAATATATGCTATCGCAGTGGTATTATCAACCCTGCAGAGTATAGAACAATTCTCCAAATCTTTGGCGTAACATTTTAGGCCAAAAAATACCGCAAGGAGCTCAAGGTAATTTATATGGTGAGTTTTTTCCTCCTCTGTCCAGAACCCATAGGAACTGCTTTTGTTGCAGCAGATCCCCCATCCTGTATTGGACGCGTCCGAAAAAATTTCTCTGGAAAAATTACCTTTCCTTAAAAATTGTTTATTAAATTTTAAATTTTTTATCCACCAATTCACGTCATCGTTTAAGCTATTTGGAATCTGCATTCTTGCGTTATAATTACCACGCGATACTTTAAGAGCTAAATATTTCTCTCGCTCAAACAGTTTAGTGTACAGATAGCCATATTTTATAGCGGGACAAATAGATATCAATTTTCCAATTATTTTGGAAAAATCTCTAATTCTACAGTATTTTAATTTTTTAAAATTTTGCAATATTAATATTAAGTCCTTACGTTTATCTTCAGGGACTGAGATAGAGAGGTCTACAGAATTGAACTCAAACCCTAAGTAAACACATAAATGGCTCGGAACAAGCAAGCTTTTTTCATAATTAACAATGAAACCCAAATTTTTTAAAAGGGATATTGTTTGAGATACATAGTGCGCAGTCTTTATAGCTTTTTCCTAGCAATAAAAAGTCATCTAGATAGATCACCGAATGAAAACCTTTCTCTCTAAGAACTTGAACAACAGGTTTTAAAAGTTTGGTAAAAATCATCGGGGCACAATTAATACCAAAACAAAGACAATTATATTCGTAAATTTGGTTGTTAAATGAAAATCTTAAAAATTTCCTGTCGTTTTCGTGAACAGGAACCAAAAAATATGTCCTGTAAATCAATTTTGGCCATAGAATAATTTCGACCTATTAATTTGGCGGCCACCACATGTTCTCTAGTTTAAAGTGCTTTGTTCCTATGTATTGATTTAAAATCTTAAGATTTAAAATAAAGCGAGAAGAACCATCTTTTTTTGGAATCAAAAAATATTTTGATAAAAACTGGCCCTTGCAGGCCTGAACTTTAGAAATAGCTCCGGATTTTAACATTTTTTTTACAGCGCGATAAATTGATTCTTTCTCTTTTAAAGACCATTTTGGTTCTGTAGGAGTCAAAACCTGTACAGGCTTTTTAATAAAAGGCAATTTAACCTTTCCAATTTAACCAAGATAAGATTTGTTTGTTGTTTGTAATTTTTTTCCAATTATTAGAAAAATATTTTAATCTTCCTGCTGACTTTCCTACCTCTACTTCCGACGATATCTCCGATCGGTGTTGTATTTCTCTTGACGACGTGGGCGATTCTGCTGATGGTACTTGGTGGTGGGAACTTGATGCTGGTAACGTCCACTCTGCGTTGTTCCCCGGAACCTCTTGAGTGGACTTTTTGAGTTTAAAGAACTCCCAGAATTGAAGACTTTCTTAGGAGGAAGTTTAGTAGCTTTGAGTTGGTTAGAAGATTCCTGAATGTTTTTGGCGTTTTTTATTTTTTCCTCCAAATCTTTCCCAAACAACCATTCATCACTCACAGTCTGTGAAAGAGTGTCCTTCCAATTCTTGTTAAGGTTAAGGGAGGCCAAATCCTTACGTGTTACACTTTCTGTGTGATGAAGGTCGGATAAGAGACGACCGGCATCACTAAGACGTTCAATAATAGCCTTATTTTGTCCACCCCCCTCCTCTTTTTCCAATAATTCGGAAATAACAGCCCCAATTGCAGAAAGGCTTACACCGATTTGCATTTGTTTAGAAGAAAGACGATCGTCTCTTTTGATAACAGCATCATTGACTGCCTGTGCTACCATAGGGTTTAATTTAGGGGCCTCAAAAAAACGGCTATTGTCGGGAGCGGGGTATTTTAACAATAATTCATTCCTTTTTTGGCTTTCCAATCCTGAATTAAAAATGTGGAGCCATCTATCGGCAATCTGCTGGTGTATTGCAGGCCCATAAACTTTAGCGGCGCCTGTCTCATCCCCTAGTACCGATAAAATGTCTTCGTTAAGGGTGGAGCTTGATGGCGGTGCCTCACCACTTTGTGTAGAGGAGTTTCCTTGAACGATATGAATCTCAGATGACACATCCTCCTCTGGAAGAAAGAGGAAAAAGTGTTCATTTCATTTGAAAATATAAAACCACTAGAAGATTTGGTATATCAAATTCAGTTATCAAAAAAAAAAAAAAAAAAAAAAAATTAGCCACCAGTAAATTTGCTGTGATTCAAAACACAGGCATATACGAAGCATGTCATCAAACCATGCATAATGGATGTGTACATTGACGTGTACGTTCTATCAAAAGAACGGTAACACATTATCTGCTATAAAAAACAGAGACCAATATCAAAATCAGTCAACACATCACCATTATCAGTCAAGCAAATCCATAAAAATAAAATATAAATGAGCTGCAAAAGTAGTTACCTTCATCTGAAAATCTGTCCGAGAATCTGTCACTATGGTATCCATCTTGATTACGACGTCTATGGTGTCTTTCCAAAGAAGAATCGTAATCTGAACTGGAGCTCGATCTACGTCGCTTCATTTTGTGTCTTTCTATATCACTAATCCTACATTCTAACTTTTTCAACATTTTAACAATTTTTACATGATCCCCGGGCGGAGACCTGCTACGCGACCGTTTTGGCATTGCACACAACGATACAAAACCCTAGCCCGAAATACACGATCAAAACACTCTAAAAAACAGCACGACGCGCGACGGCGGAACGTGACGTGATCCTAACGCACAAAAATGAAGACTGAAGTGGGATGCAGGGTACCGGGGGACAAGCGGCGGGCCGGAAGAGTTTGTTTACTTTAAAATTTGTGATCGATAACGCCAGAGATGGAGGTACTACATACAGAAAGAACCTTATTTACGAGACGAGGCCGAATATAATAGTAATATATAGTGGGAAGAAACAGGTGACTGATTTTCTAGCAGTCGAAACTCATCGGCGCGTTAAGAAAAAAAATCGTGTAAGCTGCAACTACCGTAGAATGGAAAATATTAAGTTATTCTACACCTTCAACATTAAGAAAAAAAGAATTCCTGCTCTAGAAACGAAAAATCTTATAGCGTTAACTTTCGATTCTAGTGACGAGAGATATACTTTTCATCATTTTCTGGCATCATCAGCCTTCCATCAAAATAATACATTTTATTATTCAAAACAATATATTAGAATAATCTTCAAAACTAGAATATATTTTTCCCTTTAATTGGTATGATAAAAGCAAAATATAATGATAATGAAAGTAGGATTGCCAAGATATCAAGCTAACGCGTGCTCTTCATATTGCCAGTCACTGGGGTTTTGTTTCGCTGTCGCTCGGTTGGTTGGTAAATCGTTTTTTCTCTTGCAGGAAATGTTATTTTCTTCACTTTTTAAACAATATATGTACTAACTATTTTAATATTATGTTTACAGTAAACATATGCATTACATAAGTCTACAAATTTCAGGAATTTTTAATTTTTATATTAAATTTTATAATGTCAAAAATCTTATTTCAAATACTATGTAACGATTTCACATATTTGACAAACAGTTTTCATTTACAACCTATTAAACAAGATTAATTCGTGGGTACTATAGAACATATAGGTAGATTTTACTTAAATTTGTTAGATCTTAGAAGTTTTTCAGATTGCCACCATTTCGAGGAACTCTCGTTTCTTTTTGTTTGGTTCGTAATGTAATATTTTAGTCTCGTCAAAATTAAACGTATATTTCTACGAGTTGTCATGTGATGTCAATGCAGTACTATGTCTTTTATCGTACTTCGATCCTTTAATATATTTTCAGGTATTTCCTGCTTATCAAGTACAAACCCCGCCAATCTTTACCCGGAATTTCATAAATAATAATACTTTTTAGGTTTATATGTTTTTGTTTTTAATTTTGAAAATATACCACTGAAAGGCTGGCACCAATCTTTCTAAAACTAAAAATTTCTCACATAGAATTTAATTTTGTAAACGTTAAATGTAGATTTGATAAACATTTTAACAAAATTTACGGTTTCTACATTAAATATACCAATAACTGATACTACCAAATTCATAAATAAATTAACTAAGAATTGAAATGATAAATTAACAAAGAATTGAAACCAAAGTAAGTCAAAAAAGTTAAAAAACAATTTCAAAAAATAAAATAAAAAATGTATATAAAATAAACCACCTTAACCTGAAACAAAACCCAAATAATAACAACACTGACTGTAGAAAATTTAACAAACACAAATACTCCTAATTTTGCTTTAGAGGTTTTAAGTATGGGTCCAAATTTCGCTTTTGAAATCTATGACGAACAATCATTACTTACAGATTCTGTCTTGTGTAACATTGAAAGTAGTATCAGTAACTTAAATACAAAACATAAAGACACTATTAGAACGATAAGATATATTAACTAATTTCAAAAATAAACTTAAAATTAAAACAAAATGTAAGAAAAACTTGACACAGAAAATAAAAAAAACTAAAATATTTTGAAATGCAATCCAAATTTTCTAATGTTAAAAGCAGATAAAACACATAAATCTGTGCTTATGTATTCAGGAGAATACAATAAAAAAATTAACTATATTTGAAATGATAAAAAAGCATACAAAGAAATTAAAGTAGATTTCACAAATCAATACCAAAAAAGAACAAGGAACTAATAATCTCTTGCGAAAATAAACTGTTTATTTCTCCAGACACGGCAAAACAGTTAAAACATCGAAATGCGATCCACCCTAAAAAGTTAAAATAACTATTATATTAAAGATTCGCAACAATTTAAAGAAAAAATAAAAGACATTAAAATACCAGATAACTATATTTTAATTTCATTGGATGTAATTTTCTTTTACACTAACGTTCATATTTCAGTAGCTACAAAAATTATAGAAAAAAAAGTGAGATGAAATAAAAACTATAGATACAGGTATTCCTAAAAATTAATTCAAAAATATATTTTTTTGGAGGAAACTGTTCTGCAAATGTTAAGATTTTAAGATTCTATTTTTTTTTTGTAGATACGTAGATGAATGTATTACAGCAATTCCCAAAAACCAGGTTGAAAATTTAAAAACCATTTTAACATTTATCACATAAAATTTCAATTTACTACTGAAGTTGAAGAAAATAATAAAATAAACTTTATAGATATGGCTTTAGTTAATAAAAATCAAGACATAAGAACTATATGGTATACAAAAAAAAACATGGTCTTCTAGATCTTAAGTTCAGTTCCAACCATCAACTATCTTAAAAATAATCAGTTATTTTTGATTTAGCAGATCGTGTTCTACAACTATCGGATCTTGAATACCGAAAACAAGCACTAATATTTAAGAAAAGAATGCATATATTTTATGACTTAAATAAAAAACAACAAAAACCTCTCATAAATAAATCAACGAAATTTATATCATTACCCTTTGCAAATGGGCTCTCACAACAATTCCAACATGTTTTCGAAAAACATAACATAAACATATACTGCAAGGGATACAACTTATTATCTAGTAGTATATATTCAAAATTAAAGACACTCAAAAATATAAAAATCAAGATTATGTATGAGATTCCATGTCAAGATTGCGAGGTTTGTACTGAACAAACAGGACAGTATATTGAAAACAGATTAAAGGATCATAAGCACAATAAAGGAAATAATACTGCATTTACATCACATGAGAAATTGCAAAAACATACTGTCAGTTTTGAGGAGACTAAAATATTACGGTATGTACCAAACAAAAAGAGTTCCTTGAAGTGGTAGGAATCCAAAAAAACTCAAATGCCATAAACGACAAAAAGATTTAAAGAATTTAAGCAAAATCTACCTATCAGTTCTAAAGTACCCACGTATTAATAGTATAGCAGTATTTTATGTTAATCGGTTGTAATTGTAAATTGTTTGTTTTTAAAAACTAAAGCTACGTTTAAGGTAAGATTTTTGACATTATATAATTTGATATAATAATTAAAAATTTGTAGACTTTTGCAGAAAGCCTAAAAATGATCAAAACATCAAGTAAAGTAAATTATTCAAAGATAATGTGATTTAATACAAAACCACCTATTGAAAAAAATATTATCATATTGGAAGGTCGAAGAAAATAAAATATATATATATATATATATATATATATATATATATATATATATATATATATATATATATATCTAGCGTTACCTATATATAGCGTTACCTATTTTTCTAGTAACAAAAGTTATACGTTATATCGCTTTTAGGTATTATCGGTCTTTCATGATAATAATAGTAAATTTTATTATCCACAACAAAATATGAAAATAACCTTCAGAACTAGAATACATTCTTCATTTTAATTGGTGTAAAAAGGCCGTTTTACATGCTGCAAGACCTACCTTCAAGTCTATTGAGGCAAGAGATTGCACTTGCAAGACATTGGGCGCAATCTTTCTTGCAAGTTGTTTAAAAGCGGCAATTGTGTTTCAATTGCAATATGTAGCCTACTTTTGGAAATTAAATTTACTTCCGGATTTCAGCCTACGTGATTCAAAATTGTGTTGACAGCTTGCTTAAACTTGTGGCACGAGTTAAATTATTATTACAAGTTAAAATGGACAAAACTGTATTCGTGCAATTTTCTTGCAATTGCAAGAGAGTTGCACGATTTTGTTAAACTGTGCATGCACACGTTCAAGACTATTGCATATTGCAAGAAGAATTGCAGTATGTAAAGCGGCCTTTATAAATATAATGAAAATAGGATTGTCGAGATATCAAGCTAAAACTTTCTTATCATATTGCCAGGCGTCGGTGTTTTGTTTCATAGAAAAAGTATAGTGTTTTACTACGAAAATGATTTTCTAAAGCTTATCTTTTACGCGTCATTTGGTTAACCGTTCTTTCGCTCGCAGAAAATGTTATTATAGGCCCTTGTTAAACAATATTCTATTTCGATATTATGTTAAGTTACACATATGCATTACTTAAAGTAATTAAAATCTTTGTTTTCAGTCTCAAACCAACACCAAAAGATGGCGTCACCAAAAGCAATCCTAGCAAGAGACACCGGGAGCGGCTTAATGCTGAACTGGATACTTTGGCTAGTTTGTTACCTTTCGAGCAAAACATTCTGTCGAAACTTGACAGGTTGTCAATCTTACGTCTTTCCGTCAGTTATTTACGCACAAAAAGCTATTTCCAAGGTAAGTTTTAACGAACTTTGCAACCAATAAAAAAAAATCGCCCAAGAAATTCTATTCACCAATATTTTCCTTTTCATGATAAAGAAAAAGGTTTACGAGACAAGCTCTGTTAAAAAAAGATATACCTATTAATATTAAAACTTCCATTTTATTAAGTGAAAATATTGCAATTTACATAATATGTACCTACAAAATGTTGGCTAAATTTCTATATGGCCAATTTTTTAATTTCCTTTTTGTTGATAATTTTTTTGTATATATTATTTACTTTTTTGCTACATTTCTATGGATTGAAACGAATATACATTTTTATTCTCCACAACTTTTATTTACCATGATATTTAAGTGCAGATCTAGCAAACGTACATACATTACATAGTCATAGTTATTAATTTATATTTATTACCATTTGTATTTTGATGAGTCAAAAAACAGGAAAAAAGCAATGTTAAAATTTTTCCATTAACGTTCATGTAGCTTGGCAAAGTTTCAGCAAAAAAGCTGTAATACGGTGAATTTTAGAGATAAGTTGGTAAATAAAAAAACAAAATCCTCACAAAAAAGGGTCTTCCATATATACACAGGGCAAAGCAAAAAAGCATGGTTCGAGCTTTTCCATTATTATCCAAGAATCTTGGAAAACATTTTCATTTGTTTCATTTCTGCTAGAAGACAAAGGTATTATCAACCTACGAAAAAAAATTCTTCAAAATTGGTCCACTGGTGTATTAATTTTAATAATCATTTTAATTTTTGACTAATGTGTAATGCTGTTTTTCTATATATATATATATATATATATATATATATATATATATATATATATATATATATATAGATAGGATTTTTATATATCATTGGTATCGTGATTATTGCAAAATTTCGTATGCTATGAACTCAGTAGCTAATAATACAACTAAAAAGGACGAAATAATTTTTTATAAAATAAGAAAACCCACTTGAAAAGAAAGACACTAAAAAGTGAAAAATATAATTTAATTCCTTCTTGAAAATTTGAATTTATGAAGTCGGCGTCAAAATGTAAAGACAATAAATAGAGATTAAACTCCTAGCATTAGATTTATAAAACTCAGTGCCCCAATGTCTTTTTACTTCCCTCGTAAAAGGGAAGTATTGTAATCGTGAAAAAATTACCCTCCAAGTTTTTTTTCAGATCTTTAAGTTTCAATGTCCCTAGATACTGAAAAACATGTTCAATTCTGTCCTGCGTTGGTCTGTCTGCCTGTCTGTTCGCGGCATAGCGAAAAAAACGAATTACCCGATTGACTTCAGATTTTTGTCAAAAATTAAGCGTCATATAGGGATGACCTGGTAATATTTTGTTGAAGATCGGATATGGCGAAACAAAATGGAGACCTAGGTAAATGTTAAAAAAATATTACTACAAATCTACTTAGAAAATTTATATCAAATTTTGAACAAAAATCATTACAAAATTGCGGCTTAATAAATTTTAAAAAAATTCAGCCTGAATAACTACTTATTGTATTGGTTTCAAACTGTGTGTCATAACTAATTGTGGTGTGGTATAGAAATGAACTAGTAAAATTGCGTTATTAATTCCAGATGGCGCGGGCGGAACGAAATGGCGGCCAAATAACATTTTTGTAGTCATAAAAAAAGCACTCTCTCAAGTTTTACATATCCTCGCGTTTTAGCGTCCTCAGATGTCAAAAAATATGTTTTATCAATTCCGTCGGTCTGTCTGTGATTCAGTTCGCGGCATAGCTTAAAAACTACGTACCAATTTAACTTCAAATTCTTATCAAAAATTAAGGATCATATGGAGATGACCTAGTAATATTTTAGTAAAAATCCAATATGCTGAACAAGATCGCGGCTTAGTGAAACGATAAAAAAATTATTTCTAAAAAAACTAATTATCCAATTTACCTCAAGTTTTACTCAAAATGGAGTGTTATATAGGAATGAACTGGTAAAATTTTAGTATGAATTTAGAATGAAAAAACTACATATTAGATTAATTTCAAATGTTCTGCAAGCAAAAGTGCATAAGAGTCCCTATATTAAGAAGAACATATCTTCAGAAAAGAAAAATTTATGATGTAAACAAAAATTGAGAACGGTCAACCGATTCGTTTCAAATGTTCACCAAAAATAGTCTAGGTTGGTGCCTTGCGGGGATTAGATTTTGGTGTATTTTAACTTTTTATTAACAATTTGGTAGTTACAGATTCCGGATTTCTGTTTATATTTTGAACAGAATCTACGAGCTTTCTTTTAAAATATAGAGAAAAAATTGGTAATTTTCTTTACCCAAAACTTTCGTTATGAATTTTTCCTATATTAGGAATAGTGAAGTGTGACCTGATTTAGTTCCGCAGTTAGTCATTTAGTAACTCATTTATACTGGTTTTTCAAACATTTTAATCTTGTTCCACCATATTGGGTTCGTACCAATATTTTATTAGTTTCTACCTATGCCGTACTTGATTCTTGGGTACAATTTAAAATAAATTAAATAAGTAATGGTTACCTTGATTTTTTAACACCGCCATTGTGTTCCGTCATGTTGAATTCGTACTGGTTTATCCCTATATCATATTTAACATTTCTGCAAAAAATGTCAATTAAATAAGATGTTTTTTTAAATATTTCATAAGGACGCCAATTTGTTCCGCTATCTTGATTTTTTACCAATATATATTTTATCAATATATCACTGTTTATGCTTGCATAAATTTGGAAATTAATCTAATAAGTAATTTTTCGGGCTGATTTTTTAAACATTTGATTAGGCAGTCATTTTGTTTTGCTACCTTGGCCTGGTAATAACCAGTTCTTTTCTATCTAATACGTGATTTTTGAACAAAATTTGAGATAAATTGGATAGTATTACCAGGTCATTATATGACCCTTAATTTTTTTAACTAGTTTTTTAGCTTGGCAGCGAACTGAAGACACGGAATTAAGAAAATATATTTTTGGCATCTAGAGACGCTAAAACGTGAAAATATGTAAAACCAGATAGGGTGACTTTTTCATTATTACACACATTTTATTTATCCGCCATCTTGAAGATGTACCATAGTTTTATCAGTTTATCTCCATAACAAATTAATTTTTGCACGAAATTTCAGTTATACATATTTTTAAACTTTCTGCATAATATTATTTCACTAAATAGGTCTCTGCTTGCTGATTATAAATATACCGGGTTTGATACCCATACCTTTAAAAACAACCAAGAAAATTGACAAAAACCCTGCAAAAAGAAGTAACATGGTAGAAAGAGGGGAATGGCATTCTAACAATACACAGGAACACATTTCTATCAGTTTCAGAAAATATAAACAAAAACCTTGTACATATAAACTATAAATAGTAGTAGTAAATATTTTAATAGCTGTCTTTTTTTTTAACCTTGGGAGATTTCCCAATAGTACACACCCAGACGGAATATTAAACCTAGTCTGTATCACCATAAATTACAATTAAACCATAGAAATACACATACTAAATTTCTTCCAGCCAGCTTTGGGCCTCTTCATTAACACACTGCTTTGGGAACGATTTACTACAAAATTTTTAATAAGTTTCTTGACTTATGCGCTTACGGAACGGACGGCGCTCGGCTTACCTAATATACGCTGTCCAGATAATGGGTATTTTATATTCGAAGGATCTTCATTTTACAACGCGAGTTGATTCCTTCTTTTAATTTATTACTTTCCTCGTATTGTGAACGTTAAAAAGTCACCCTCCGAGATTTTCAGATTTTCACGTTTAAGGGTCCTTAAAAGGCGAAAAATATGTTTTCTCATTTCGATTTCGTCGGTTTATCTGTCTGTCCGTCGGCCTGTCTGTTCGCGGCATAAAAACTGCTTATGTGATTGACTTCAATTTTTAGTCAAAATTAAAGGTCATATGGGGATGACGTGGTTACATTTTGAAAAAAAATCAGTATGGCGAAACAAAATGGCGGACTAACTCTTTAAGAAAAAATATTACTAAAAAACCACTAATAAGATTTACCCCAAATTTTGCACAACAATCATCAATATCGGCTTAATTAAATGTTTAAAAAATCGGTAAAATTCCGTCTCCTAGAATAAAATATCGGTAAATTTCATTTTCTGGAACATCTCTCCCTACATATTCATTTAGTAACACACACACACATATATATATATATATATATATATATATATATATATATATATATATATATATATATATATATATATATATATATATATATATATATATATATATATACTGTATTTTCAAACATTTATATTAGGCACGGCGTTGTTCAATTTTTCCGCAAAATTAGAACTAATTTACGAAGATTTTTTTGTGCTGATGCGTTTGGCTGTTACCCTATCTTGAATTAGTAGCCCATCTCTAAGAGTTTATCTCTGTATCACACTTAAAACTTGCACAAAATTTGAAATAAACCCGTTAAGCAGTTTTTTCAAATTGATTTTTTAAATATTAATAAAATAATTATTAAAAATAAGTTTCACTACGCCGCCATCTTATTCCGCCATATTATATTTTTACCAAAATATTATCAACTCGTTAAGTACTTTTTCAGGCTGAATTTTTAAATATTTTGTCACGCCGCCATTTTGTTTGCCCATCTTTCCCAATTTTACCATCGATTTTTTCACAATCCTTGATTTTTGTGGGAATTTTGAGGTAAACAGGATAAGTAGTTGTTTAGTGATATTTTTTTAACTTTTCACCAGGTCACCTGTTTGACAAAATTTTGATGTCAATTGGATTAATAGTTTTTTTAGCTATACCGCGAACAGGCAGACCAACATCGACAAACAGACAGATTGACGGAATTGAGAGAACTTGTTTTTCGACATCTAGGACCCGTAAGATCTGAAAAAATCTCGGAGGGTGATTTTTTTAGAGTTTGATCGATTAAGCGACTTTGGCTTCGACTACCTTTGACTATTATTTCAAATGTTCGGCAAATAATCGGATTCGGCCAAGATTTAGCCGAAGCTTTTGCGGAAAAATTGATACTACTATATTTTTATTTAGATAAAGACTTGACATCTTTAAAACAATTTCTACTTTGAGAAATGTAGATATATTTCATTACTGGGAGTCTAGCCCTTGTGTAAACTTAAAACAGGGGCGAAAACATTTTTATCAACGTCTCCCACAGACAGAGATAAGAATACCGACATAATACAAAACTTTTTAATTTTAATTATTAGTTACCCACTTTCAGAACTTCATTATTTATTTTATTATTATACTTCTATACATATGGTTTAAGATTTTGTTTTATTGTTTTATGTTCATTAGAAACTAGAATGCTATTTGTTTTTACTTTTCTTGTTAAATGAAATCGTAAAAAAATATCATCTTTGGAGATGTTTTTAAATCTCCTCGTTTCAGGGTCCCTAGATGCCGAAAAACATGTTTTTTCGAATTCGTCGGTTTGTCTGTCTGCTGGTCTATCTGTCTATCTGTTAGCGCATAGCTAAAAAAACTAATTACCCGATTGACATCAAATTTTAAGGTTCATATGGGGATCATGGTGACATTTTGGTAAAAAAGCAGTAATATGGCGGAACAAAATGGTGACTTGATGAAATGTTAAAAGAAATATTACTGAAATACTACTAACAAAGCAATTTACCTCAAATTTTGCACAAAAATCAATTGTGATATAAGGCTAAATTGGTAAAAATTTGGTGAAAAGTCATTATGGGAAAAAATAATGGCAGCCTAATTGAATGTTTGAAATATCAGTATCAAAACACTAATAGCCCAATTAAATTAAAATTTTACACAAAAAATGAAATAGGGATGAACTTTGTCAATTTTATATGTCAAAATAGCCGCTTAACTGAATGTTTAAAAAGCCGGTAAAATTAAAAAATTTCATTTTCTATAATAAAGACCTTCTTTATATGAAATTGAATAATAAATAAATTTACAAAAAATAAAAACTATTAAAATTAAAATAAAAAAAAACAGTAAATAAAAACAAGTGTCCCTAGATGCCAAAAAACATCGATCGGTCTGTCTGTTCGCGGCATAGCTAAAAACTGCTTACCCGATTGACTTCAAATTTTGATAAAAAATTAAGTTCATATGGGGATGATCTGGTAATGTTTTGATAAAAATCCAATATGGCGAAACAAAGTGCCAATCTATTGAAATGTTAAAAAAACTTCTTATCCAATTTATTTTAAATTTTGCATAAACATCGAGTATTACGTGAAAATAAACTGTTAAAATTTTGGTACGAATCCATGATGGCAAAGCAAAATGGCGGCTTAAAAAATGATTTAAAAAATCACTGAAAAACTACTTATTTGATCGATTTTAAATTTTGTGCAAAAATTAAATGTGATATAGAGATAAACTGGTAAAATTGTACTGCGAATTCAAGATGGGGAAACAAAATAGCGACCAAATAAAATATTTGTTATCGTTAAAAAATCACCAAGTTTTTACAGATCTTTACATTTTAATATTTCTAGATGTATAAAAACAACATGTTTTCTCAATTCCGTTGGTCTGTCTGTCGGTCGGTCTGCCTGTCGGCCTGTCTGTCTGTCTGTTAGGTCGCGGCATAGCAGCTGCTTTGAGGACATCCGTCTCTCACCTCTTTTATGATGTCTAGTTATAAACGTCCCGCTAAATAGTCTCACGGGCACAGGCTTTTATGCAGACTGTGCGGATGATGGCCTGGTTTTAATATCAGAGATATTCTTGCGCACCATCTGCGGGAGAAGAAGTGGTCATCTTATCTCTTTGCAGAAGTTAGGAACAAGAACATCTATTTTCATCAGCGCAATCATCGCCGTCTACCTCCATCCTAGTCTCTTCTCATTTTTAAGAATCAGCAGATAGATAGCCTGTGTAGGTTCTGTGGTTAGAACCAGCCACCCTTTTTATATCAAAACCAAAAAGAAAAGAGATAATTTTTTTTTAATTGTAAAGATGACATGGTTATAGAAAAATAAATCCGGATTTTAAAGCTCTTGGTCTAAATATTATTTTATAGAAAAGTAACCGGCAATTCTTCAAAACAAAGTTGAGAGATCAAAATTGTAATAGACTCGGTAGTGTAAAAATATGAGGGATAATATAAATTTCAGCAATTTTGCAACCTTTTTGCTGAGCAATAATTATTATGAATTGAAAACTAACAAAATATTAAAGTGTTCTTACAAACTCTGGGTCTAAATACTATTGTATAGAAAACCAACTGGCAATTCTAGGAAAGAAAGTTGACATATCAATTATGGCAACGATCCATCATTAATGTTTGCCAAATAAGTTATGTAATGTGATTGAGCAGCTCAATTTAATGCGGATCTTGCGTGTTACTCAACTGCTGGCACGAAGTTACACAGTTCGCCTCAGAGTAAATTTCGGTTTACATTTACAATTTTTCCTAGTAAGGGTGCTAATGAGGGATATATAAAAACTACTAAATGACTTTCCGCTTAGATAAAGACATCATTTTTGTTCGCGATGTATGGTTTGTTAGATATCGGTGGGAGTTCTATCTGCGCGAAGTTACTAATTACACCTGAATAGTACATTAGAGTTCTATATACTAACTAACACCGCAAAATAATGACAACCCTCAACACACTATCACAAATACCTCATTCCAACGTACATATCTTCAGATGTAATAATTATTTATAGTAATTAGATTTAAATATATTATGATTTTGTCCAATCCTATTGACTGGTCTAGTCGATTTCCGAAAAAAAGAGTTTTGTTTCTTTATATCTAGACGTAATACATTGACAAAATATTCATTGTTTCATCCAAAATTGTCGGAAAAAAATTGATCATTCTATATTAAATCGTCAAATGTACCAAATTTACCATCCTTTTTTTATACTTATAATATGTTCCCTATTTTTGCATCTTCTGTTTCTCTTCCTCAACCAAAGCACAGGCAATTAACCTACAGATAGAAACAGCACAAACGAAAATTCCAATCTGTCATTAAAAAACTCATTACCGTAGTATGCAGGGTGGTCCTTAAATAGGTCGAGAAAATTTAGGAGGTGAATCGTAGGGCAATTTCGAAAGAAAAAATTGTTATAAACCTATCGGTGCTGAAAATACAAAGGGGCTAAGTCGAAAAATGGCCATTTCGAGGTAAGACCGCCAAAAATTCGCAAAAGTACATATCTGTGATGTGATAAAGTGGCGTATCTCTATTCCTTATAGTTAATAGAATATGCCAAAACAAACACGCGTAAATCGACTTACGCCTCTTCGTCTTTTCAAATCTCGCTTATATGGCACGATGATGGAGATACGTCCTCTTTTTTGTTTATTATTATATTTTAAATATTATTAGATTTTTATTTAGAGTTAGAGATAGAGTTAATTACTGTTTTACTCAATAATTTTTTTTATAAAATTGAGTTTTTGTTAACAATATTTTGCTCCTTGATCACTAGACAAGTAGGCGTAACTCAAGCATTTATAATAATAGACAAAAATAAGAAAAAACAAACAGGCGTATCTCTCAAAATTATTTTAGTTATTTTAATATTTTGTAAAATTAGTCAGTTACTATTTTATTCGATAAACAGATTTATAAAATTGGGTTTTTGTTAACAATACATTGCTCTGTGGTCACTAGACAAGTAGGCGTAAGTCATGTATTTATAATAATAGACAAAAATAAGAAAGAACAAAGAGGCGTATCTCTTTCAAAACTCTATATTTTTTTTAAATACACTTTTTTGGAAAAAAGTGTCTTCTTAAAGAAAGTACCTAATGTAGTGAATTTTTAAAATCCATTTGCAATATGTTATAGTAAACGATATTCGGTGCATAGGCAATGCGATATTCACCCAAACTTTAAATGCGTCTCCTGAAAAATAGCAAAAATGGAGTTACGCCACTTCGTATTTCCAGCGACGATATGTCCTAAAATAGGAAAAGTCTTCTCAACTATTAAATTTAACAAAATGTTAAGCCGAATAGTGTTTATTTTATTATGCATAATAAAAAATCGGTAAATTTCCGTTACCCAGAACTTCCCTCGTTATGAATCTTTCCTTTTATTAGAAATTGGGTCACACCCAATTTAGTTCAGTACATAGTCATTTAATAACACATATATACTATCTTTTCAAACATTTCTATTGGTCGCCATTTTGTTTGATCATATTGGATTTCTATCAATATTTTACCAGTTTCTACCTATACCATACCTGATTTTTCTTAGTTTGACACACACCATTTGTTATTTCTTGTGGAATAAGTACTATTTTATCCCTATATCACATTCATCACAGATTTTTTTAGCGTTGATTTTTTTAAAAAAATATTTTATCGCCATTTTGTTCCGCCATCTTGAATTCGTATTACAACTTTACTAGTTAATCTCTAATTCACACTTAATGCTGAAACAAAATTTAAAATGAATCTAGTACGTAGTTTTTTAAATATTTTATTAGGGCACTATTTTGTTACGCCATCTTGAATTGGTAACACAATTTTATATTCATACCAAAATGTTATCAATTGATTTTTATGCAAAATCTGGGGAAATTGGATAATTAGATTTTTTAGAAATAATGTTTTTAACGTTTCACTAGGCCGCCATCTTGTTCCGGCATATTGGATTTTTACCAAAATATTACCAGGTCATCTCCATATGATCCTTAATTATCGACGAAATTCGAAGTCAATTTTGTGAGTGGTTTTTAAGCTATGCGGAGAACTGACTGATCGACAGAATTGATAAGCATATATTGTGGCATCTAGGGAGGCTAAAACCTGAAAATATGTAAAATCTAAGAGGATGATTTTTTCACGATTACAAATATTTTATTTGGCCGCCATTTTGTTCCGCCATCTCGAATTAGTACTACAGTTTTACTAGTTCTCGGGTCTACATTTAGTTATGGCATACAAGTTGCAATCAGTCCATTAAGTTGTTTTTTCAGGCTGAATTTTCAATAATTTTTTTAGACCCCCATTTTGTTCCGCCATCTTGGATTCGAACTAAAATTTTACCCGCTAATTCCTACATAATACTTGATTTTTGTGCAAAGTTTTAGATAAATTGGTTAAGTAGTTTTTTAGTAACAATTTTTTTAACATTTCATTTTGGCCGCAATTTTGTTTTGCCATATTGAATTTTTACCAAAATGTCATCCCCATATGACCCTTATTTTGACCAAAATTTGACGTTAATCGGATAAGTTGTTTTTTAGCTACGCCCCAACAGATAGACAGACCGACGGAATTAAGAAAACATGTTTTTCGGCATCTAGGGACCCTAAAACGTAAAGGTCTAAAAAAATCTCAGATGGTGATTTTTTCGTGATTACAATACTTCCCTTTTGCGAGGGAAGTAAAAAATTTAAATCTAAATAAGAAAATTTAGTAAAACATTTTCAAGGAATTTTCTTTTAAAGTCGTAGGTGGTATTGACACCAACTGTTGTATTAGTTGGTATGATATTTATTTCAAGTTACGTAAGAATGTCTTTAGTCCTGTCAAAAAATAATTGATTCCAGAGTTTTTTTGTGTCTACAAATATTGGCAGATGCATTTTGTGTATTGTCCAACAAACGGAAATAATTATGGAGTTTACCAATAAAGTTATCTTCAACGTAATGCACCCTGTGTAGCAAATTTCAATAATAATCACCGTACGCCGTCTAGCAGAAACTGGTTCATTTGGGAAAAACAAAAATATTCCTAGAATACCTCAAACTATAGGAACGCCCGAAATAGAGGAAGCTGTTCTGCAGCAAATCGATGAACATCCGGAAACCATTGTCAGAAAGATTATTGTTATGGTAAATTCAAGCCATCAAACCACTTTGAGAATATTACACGATCGACAGTTATATCCCTTTTATATTCAGAAAGCACAGACTCTCCTTCCTCGTGACTTTCCACAATGCTGATTCCTATCCTACGTTCTGTTTACTGAGGAAGTCAGCTTCTCAAGAAATGAAATTATGAATTTCCACAACAACTATTTATGGTCAGATTAGAATCCGCTTACCATAAGGGAGCCTTTCAAGAGCAATTTTCCGTAAATGGTAATGGTGGGGATAATTAAGAATTATTTTTTTGCTTACTGTTCGACTTAATGGTTTTTAAAAACGAGTTACTGGCCTCTTAGAAAAAGTTATATATTGTGACGGCACTCCAGCTCACTTTAGTTTACAGGCTCGGCGATTATAAAATAGGAGATATCCGAATCGGTCGAGGAGTTTCCTCCAAGGTCACCTGATTTGAACTGTCTTAACTTTTTTCTGCGGGGACATTTAAATCCGAAACACTCCCGGAATTATGTAGCTTGTGTGTATGCGAATGGACAGGAGGATAGAAGCCCGCATTTTAGCTGCTGGTGGTAATTTTCAACAGTTCATTTAGGTCCAGTAATAATAAATTATTAATAACTTAATACTAATAAATCCTAATTAATGGTGGTTCGTACATCTTACAGACATGTATTGTTTCTTCGTTAGTTTAAGAAACACTATTAAAAACATTGTATCTCCAGAACAAAGCACTTTAGGGTATATTTTTACAGAAACTTTTTCTCTCGAAATCGCCGTTTGATATTTCTCGAACTACTTAAGGACCACCCTGTGTATAAATCTGTCACTAAAAAACACACAAATGTGTGCAGATTAAAGAAAAGATTGACATATTTTTGCCATTTTTATAATACTAAACTGAACCAAAAATATTCAAGGTAGTCCATACGGTATTGCCCAGCTTTTAAAAGCTGTTTCTTCAATTTATTACTGATGATTTTATTATAATTGTTTATAAATTATAGATATCAATATTTTTTCACTTAAACCATCCGTCACTAATTTGTTAATATTCTATGTATACATATATAATTCTGGTACTCTAAAAAGTAATAATTGCATATCGATAATCACCTATGTAGCTACACGCACGATTAAGACATTTTGCACGGCAGGTAATAAAATAAAAAATTGAACATTCGTTCTATCAATGAACGTTTAAATCCCAATAAATGATGATAGTACTATATCACGCGATTGATTTGTCGACGCACGTCACCTAATACCTATTTCACGTGTTGACGTATCTCAACGTTCCCAAATGAAAGTTTATGATGTCAAAAGGGTATTATTTACTAACGATTGGTGTATGTGTCGCTTGATCTTGACCTCGGTCGCAGCAAATTGTGTTAAATAAATTTGGTCAAGAATAATAGTAAATCAACTGATAGATTTATTGATCCCCAGATTCAATTGATTTTTATTACCACTATCAGAAGGTTTATTCGTTATTAGAGGAAATTTTTGTGTTGAGAAGTGTCATTATCCTGTTTTACTTTTTTTACTTTATTACACTTTAATTAAATTAATTGATGATTTGTTTAGATAAAATTGATAGAGGGAAGTTTAAAACGTTTTGTTGTACAGGGAATATTTATTTTTTTTAGATTTTAATTAAGTGTGTATTTTATTTTATCGAGAACGTTCAATTCAACATGATCATTCATGTGTAAAAGTTTATTGAAATGTTAAATATGATTAGAAACTTTTGTTTTTTTTCTGCAATACTTGTGTGTGTCAGCTATTAAGAATTTTGATCGCGATATAGTTAAGGATCTTAACCAAACAGAAGTAGATGCCTTTACGGACTGATCCCAGATTTCCACCATAACAACACTAAGTGAAAACCTGTTTCAGCCTAAGGAGTAGTAGATTTTAAGACATTGGACATTAGTAGTGATTAATAACGGATGTCTTATAGGAAAGCAATATAATATGTATTTTCTCAGAAAGAGAGATATACTTTTCTTTAGTCATGTTCTGTTTAATCTTCCGAAACTACATTGTTCATAAAGTGTAAAAAGTCAACTAGAAAGTAATACTTAATCTATCTGGTTATAAAGAAATGTGTTAAATGCATTTGAAAAACCAAAGTATCTTATTATAAATAACTTAATAACTGTAGCTCTCCTAGCTCCTATTTACCTCATTTTCAAATAGATAAATAGAAAGACACTTCGACCATCATTTGAAATACTTTTTTGGAACAAATGTCAGTACTTTAATTAAGATGATCTTATACGTTCTATCCTTTGTTAGGTCTTTGCCACTAATTAAGATAGCACTATATGGACTTACTTTAATTAGATCATAGTGCCACAACTTTTGCTGTTGATTATAAATATTTCTAAAAAAGTATTTCACAGTTTAAAAAACAAACTGACAAAATACTTCTATTAGATCATTTTTATTATCGTTCGATTTTTGATATTAGATCTAAAAATGATTTCAGCATTGTAAAGTGTAAAAAGTCAACTAGAAAGTAATACTAATCCATCTGATGATGAAGAAATGTTTGGAAATTGCAAATAGTTTCATTTAAAAAATTTTTCAAATACCCATAATAATTTCAATATCAGGAAATACCAAGATAATGTGTTTGTCTCGCATATAAAACAATAATTTGCAGCTACTTAATGGTATTAATAATTAAATTAATAAAAAATAGAAACTATTAATAATTAGTATTTGGAACTCGATTGAACACATATTGGATATTCGCAAATAAATAAGGTGAAATCTCTACCAGAACATCTCTGCTTACAGACTAAATATGAATTCACCTGCAGCCGCCTGATATCGATTTTTAATTTAAGGCAACGATTGTCTTAGAAAGCAAAATCGAAGGGCTTGTGCTAACCTTCCGGTATAACTGGGCGGTGGGCGCAAAGGGGATGGGGGAACTTCCGCCCTATAATTATGCAGCAGAGGAAGCGCGGCCATACGGCGCATAGACTAGATCGATGAGTTGGAGAATGTGGAGTAAAGTAAATAGACATGGGTACGCTAACCTGCATATAATGAAAAAAATCTCTTTTATAAAACTTATTTACATAGGCTTAAGAGCTACTTACGACAGTAATATATTAAAGTTCATAAGTTAAAGAGAAGGCAGAATCAAATACTAGTATAACTTACAAATGTACAGCTTTGTCATTTGTATTTTGACACATACCTATGGGGTCTTTATTGCGCCCCAATTTCGCTGCGTCATCTTTAATACAAGTCAATATTTTACCAGTTCATCTCTATATCACAATCAATCGAATAAGTAGTTTTTCAGACTGATTTTTATAAGCATTTTTTTAAGCCGCCATTTTGTCCAAAATCGTGAATTTGTACCAAAATTTTACCATTATATCACACTTAATTTTTTTACATTTTTACCCCCATAACGTTCTTTTTTCTATCTATTGTACCATCGGCGATATAAATCATTTTTCTGAAAATTTTTAGTAAGCTACTCACCGGGAATACCCTGCCAAAAAAATTTAAATCCGCGTTTTATTTATTTTTTTTTATTTTTACTTCTCTCGTAAAAGGGAAGTAGTAATCGTGAAAAAATCACCCTCCGAGATTTTTCAGATTTTCACCTTTCAGGGTCCCTAGATGCCGAAAAACATGTTTTCTCAATTCCGTCGGTCTGTCTGTCGGTCTATCTGTTCGCAGCATAGCTAAAAAACTACTTAACCGATTGACTTCAATTTTTTGTCAAAAATTAAGGGTCGTATGGGGAAGACCTGGTAACATTTTGGTAACAATCCAATATGGTAAAACAAAATGGCAAAAATTAAGGGTAATATAGGGATAAACTGGTAACATTTTGATAAAAATCCAATATGGCAAAACAAAATGGCGGTCTAACGAAATTTGAAAAAATTAATAAAAAAAACCACTTATCCACTCAAATTTTGCAGAAAAATCGAGTATTGTGTATAAATCAACTGGTAAAATTTTCGTACGAATCCAAGATGGCGGAACAAAATGGCGGCTAAATAAAATATTTATAAAAAATTACTCTCTCAGGTTTTACATATCTTCACGTTTTAACGTCCCTAGATGCAATTTCGTCGATGAATGTAGATGAAATAAAATGTCGGTAGTGCAAAAAATTAAACAACTAGAGAGTGCTAACGAACTTAATTTTGAGAAAATAACCGAATTCAAGGTAAGTGGTCGCAATTTGCCAGAACTTACTATACGACAAACTAGTAAAGACAAAAATAGAGAGGTTCAGCTCTAGCTAACTGGATATGTGGTGGTGAAGTCTCTAACTCATTTTACTGTTATGTTTGTTTGTTGTTTTCTAAGGACTCGTCGGACTCATTATGGTGCAAAGTATTAAAGACTAAAAACACTTAAAAAAAAAATAAAAATGCGTTTTCTGCAGATCACATGAAATGTTCGGTGAACTATGCTATGGTCGGAAGTGTTGATATTCGCACTCAGCTAGACACAGCTTATAGAAAATCTCTTAGAGATTTTAATGAAAATGTATCCAAAAATCGTTATATTTTAAACAAAATTATAGATTGTGTAAAATTTTGTGGGGCATTCGAGCTGGCACTACGTGGCCATGCTGAAACGGCTTTGTCTGAAAATCCAGGGGTTTTTCGAGGGCTTATAAATTTTGTTGAGGAGTTGGACCAAAGAGTTGGTTCAAAAGTCTACCATCAGTTTGTTTATATCGTGTTTGTTTGGTCAGATTACGAGTTAATTTTTGTGACAAATTCCTTTAACTAAAACTTGAAATCAGCGTTAGAGTGTAGTTTAGTTTGCTCTCGTGGGATGGAAATTTAAATTTCCTGTAAAACTGTGGAACTTAAGCTGAAAACTCGAAAATAAGTCCTAAAAATTTTGCCGCGAAAGAAAATATCCTTTATGACAGTTGGAAGTAAGGTTAGTTTTGAAAAACCTCTTCTTCATTTTCGCACGTCAAATTTTAGGCGCATTATCATCTGCCAATTGATGTAAACACGATCAAGTGTTCTGCTGCTGGTCACTAAAAAAACTATATCCTAAGCGACATATAATTCTTCTCTTTTGCTGAGTAGTGCAGTTATATATTATCTATGGATTAAAATAGTGCGCCAAAGAAAAATCGCAACATTCTTACAAAACTTTTGCTTCTTTAATTTTGTTTTTTATTGTTGAATGTTCTTCATTATATTAACACGACTAATCAATTAAACTCAGATGACGTCAATTTTGATTGTTGCATAGTTTTTGGATTTTTTAAATTGGATTACGTGAAAACGATGTTTAAAAAGAAGACTCTTGTTTTTCCATGTTGCGCGGGTAAGCAACTTATACTGAGACATTATTTTTGTGTGGTCTGTCATGCTGTAGTGCATAAGTCTTGCTGGGAGAGGAAGAAGGATTGGATGCACATTGATGAACATAGGATCTACTGCTCTCAGTCTTGTAAGGATAATGACAGCACTGTTGAATTTCTCAAAGAAATAATTGCAGATCTAAAGATGGAAAATGCGCAACTATGTGAAGATCTCGAACAAAAAGACAACTATCTGAAAAATACAAAGAAAAGATCCCTAGTATTTGAAGATGAAGTTTTCGATATGGAAGCTTACTACAAAAAACTGTTTAATGAAAAATCTCTAGAAATCCAATCGCTAACCAAAAAAAACCACGATCTCGAGCAAAAACTGAAAATCAATGCTGAACCTCAGAAAAAATCTCTAGTGGATCAGGTGTCATTGGCGTGTCAAACTGTACCACATTTTCATAAAACTATAGATGCTCAGACCGAATCCGCCAAAATGAGCACTGAAGCACAGACAGAAATCGATGAAGACATAATTAGCGATGCTCTATTTTACCGTGCTATTATGCGTATACAAAGAGATCATTCAACTCAAACAGAGCTGTTGGATGTGAGTGCAGATATTAGATCACATGTTCACGACACTGGTGAAAGTCAAGTATTACCTCAGCATAAGTACAAACAACAAATATTGATCATAGGGGACTCTGTTGCAAAAGCATGTGGAATGTTTTTTAAAAGATTCACAAACAGAAACTTCGACATTAACATTCAATATCAGGACACAATCAGTTTTGACGACATTCAGGCAAAACTGCAGACTTACGGCAGACGACTTGCCAAAAATGATTTTCTGTTTGTGCTTACGAGTCCGGGCGATATCGCTAGTGAAAGTGGAGTTGGAGAGTCTGCCATAGAAGAATTGTTGTCATTCTCCAGAAATACAAATCTGGTGGTTCTTGGTTCTCCCTATGTAAATCCTGACAAAATAAACTTCAATAAATTGATTGCTTTCCAAAACCGTTCAGTGGCAAAGTCCATTCAAGTATTACACAACAAGGCCCATTTTATTGATGTTAACGATTTCAATATTAATTATCAGGAGCTTCATACATCCATTGGGTACAGAAATAAAATTAACTTTGTACGCTATATCTGCGAAACAATTATTAAACCTGGGTCAGTTAAATTGATCAATGAAGAAATAGTTCAGCAACATCGGATTTTCGTAGATCGATTGGAAAAATTAAGACGTGACGCTTCCAACACCATTATAGAGACTAGGGCAACGACTTCCAATGCAATTATGTCTACCAACCCTACAGGTTCTTATCGTCCGAATTTGGACGTTGCTTCCAAGAAGATGGCCTCAGTTCCACCAAATTTGTGTACTTTTCCTTCAACCTTAAACACCGATTCGTCTTCAAACAAAATACTTGGGAATGGTACTCTTTTTCGTGAGAGATGCTATACAACAAGGGACTGGTGACGAATTTGTTCAGGGAACTGATATGTTGTGTGGTGGTGGACATGGTCAAGTTAAGGTTTTCTCTAGTGATAGCACGTTGGATAAGATGACAGTTTTCCACTTAAATATTCACTCCATCCGTAATAAAGGGGAAGAACTTGAAGCTTTTTTAATGACTCATCCCAATAAATATGACATTCTTTGCTTTAGTGAACATCACCTCAAGACTAAAGAAGTAGAATGTTTTCACTTGCAGGGATATGCCCTGTTATCCTGCTTTACACGACAGCAAAACAACAAAAGGTGGTACAATGATTCTTACCAGAACTGAACTAAAATGTAAAAGCATTGAAGCCCTAGTGAGTATGTCCATGGAGATGAGATCGCTGATATAGAGGTCGAAGAACCAGAAAGACTGGCCATTGTATGTGTTTATCGACCACCAAATGGTGATTTTAATAATTTTATGTCAATCATCGAAAGGGTGTTATGCTTTGCTGAGCGGAGGGAATACAGAAATATTATAATAACAGGTTACTTTAACATCAATTTTAAATAGCAATTCAGGTAGAAAAATCGAATTTATTGATCTCATGAATAGCTCGAATTTTGCTCAGACAATTTTTCAGAACACAAATCAAGTTAACTGTATTGATAATATATTTATTAATTTTGAAAATAGTTTAAATTATAATGTGAGCGTCTTTGAACCACTTCTGTCAGATCACTTGGCCATTGATATCACTGTTGAGCTGTGTCGAGTGACCTTGGTTCGCGAACCCCAGGTATATAGGCCAATCACAAACGATGGTATGAGAGATATGTATGCCTACTTGGATCTACAGAGTTGGGATTTTATTGATGAGACTGGGTCGTGTTTGGATAGTAAGTTCGATAGATTCATGGGGGTCCTGAAAGCAGGAATTGAACTTTTTTTTCCTCTTAAACGTAAAAGAATTGGCCACCCTAATAGAACTATTGTTAATTGGTATGATAATAGTTTACATCAAATTCGTGAAACTCTTAACTTACTTTTAGAAATACACAGAAATAGGCCATCCAGCAATCTTCAAGCACATATACATAATTACAGAAAAACTTACAAAATAAGCTTACATAATAAAAAAAAACGACATATGCCAACTATATCATGAACTCATCCAATGTTGTCAGGGCCTCCTGGAGATTGGTTATTGAACATAGGGGTGGCAGTAGTGTAAGTAATGAGCATGTTGGGTTGTCTGCTGATGATTTTAATGTCTTTTTTGCAAGCATAGCTGAGGAAACTTTGAAAACCATTGATCCCCCTAACCGAAGCTATGCAGATTATTTGAACACGCCTAGAGTTGAACCAGGTGATCTACATTCAAGTGAGAGATCCAGTTAATGCTTTGAAAAACAAAAACAGCAAGGATATATATAACATTACTGTGTCAATGCTGACATCCTTGAAAGACCTTCTCATAGTTCCGCTTACTAAGCTGATAAACATGTGTATAGTGGCGGGTTTTTTCCCTTCCTCACTTAAAAAATCCAGGGTTGTTCCTGTCTTTAAAAAGGGAGACAGAAAAGATGTGGGCAATTACCGTCCAATCTCACTTGTACCGGTTTTATCAAGGGTCTTTGAGGGTTTGTTAAAGTCTCAGTTGTGTCAGTACTTTGAGTCGGCTGCTCTCTTCTCGGCAAGCCAGTTTGGTTTTAGAGCTGGTAGATCAACAACATTAGCAATACTGGAGTTGCTGGAATACATCGCAGAGGCTTTTGAGGGGGGTTGGTATGTAAGCGCTACATGCTGTGACCTTTCGAAGGCATTCGATTGGGTTTCCCACGATATTTTGAGGGACAAATTGATGGCTTGTGGAGTTGACGAGGCTGGCTTGCGTATACTTGGTGGCTATCTGAGAGGTCGCAGACAGATAACAGGGTATGCAAATAAGCAGTCTAATGAGACTGAGCTAGGATATGGAGTGCCCCAGGGTTCTGTCCTGGGTCCACTGCTTTTCCTTTTCAACATCAACGCATTAATAATTCTGTCCCGACTTCATAGGTATTGCTGTTTGCTGACGACACATCAATTGCTGAGTCAATGTCTGCATGGAGAGTAAGAGTGATCGTATGAGGGCAAGAATCGCGGATTTGAGGGATTGGTTTAGTGCCAACAGGCTGGCTATGAATAATAACAAGACGGAGAGTATGCTTTTTGGTTTAAGAGAGATTCAGTGTGAGAATGTAGATGAAGTACGGTTTTTGGGTGTATATCTGGACCCCACACTGAGGTTCGATAAACATATTGAGCACACTGCTGGTCGTCTCACCAGAAACATCTTTTTGTTAAAAAATCTTAAAAGTGTTGCCTGGGCACTGCCTCCTTTAGACTTTTCATGGGATTTTTCAATCAGTGGGCTGCTATGCTATCTTTAGCTGGGGTCACTCAACACATGCGCAAAGAATATTTGCTTTGCAAAGAAGAGCCATAAGAACTATTGCTGGTCTAGGTTATAGAGAGGACGTCAGACACATTTTTAAACAACTAGCAAGAATGACGATACCCTGTAGATATATTTATGAAAGCCTTCTCTATTGCCACAAAAACATCACTCGGTTCAATCATAACCAAGATTTCCATCATTATCCGACCAGACAGGGTGATCTTCTAAGAATAGATTATCATAGGCTAGATAGGTCACGAATATCTTCCAATTACTTTGGACCAATGCTTTAACATTTTACCCGACTACGTTCGCAAACTACCTGAAAATTGTTTTAAACGCAGGGTAAAGGAGTTACTTATTCAAAACAGTTTTTACAGCATACAAGAATATCTACAGTTTAATTTCTGATAAAAAATGTCTTCTCTTCTTTCTGCGATCTTTCTGCTGCAGCATAACAGCATAACACCCATCTTTGTTAATCGTTAGAGTTAGTCGCGACCCATGTTTTTAATTAAATTTGTAATGTCATATTTTTAGTATATTTGTTATATATATACGTTTTTACCGCAATTAATTTTACTTATATTATATTTGTTTAGCATGTATGACGTTTACATATTGATAGTTACATTTTAATGTTTTTATTAGTGTTATATTTTTTACTTTTTATTTTTTGATTCTGACCTTGGCAAGATTTTGTAAATTGTGGCCGTAATATATAAATTACTGAATTACTGAATTACTGAAAGATAGACTATCCGCTTTAGCAATGTTAAGTGTCGAGAAATCGTTTATAAAAGGAATGTGCGTGCAATTTGAACGAACGTGTCATTCAGCATTTTTCCAATTCTAAAGAACGAAGAGTAGACCTGAAGTTCAAGAGAATTTAAAGCTCAATTTGAAGATAAGATATTTATATTTATTTTAAGTATGCCTATTTTTAAATTTGTTATAGACCTCCCAATATAATTCACCACGAGCCGCCTCTGGTAGAAACTGGTAAAATATTGGTAGAAATCGAATATGATGGAACAAAATGGCGCCGAATAAAAATATTTCAAAGATAGTATATCCTATATATATCAAAGATATTACTAAATGACTATGAACTAAATTGGGTCACATTTCACTATTCTTAATAAAAGGAAAGGTTCATAACGGTGGAAGTTCCGGGCAAAGGAAATTTACCGATTTTTTTTTTGATAATAAGAATAATGCATTGCAAGGAAAGCCAATTACAAATTGACTTTACGGATTCACCTGAAAGTACCTTATTTAATGAAAATGAAAGATTTGTGGAAGTATGTGTTATACTAAATTGTCATGTTATGATTTCATTGGTAAAGATTTTTGAAAAGGAAAGCCACAGGTTTAGAAATAGCAAACGCAACAAATATTGAAATTTTGTCACGTCACAGTGAAATAACATCAATTTAAAACCTATATGTCTTTCTTTTTAGATACATGTTATTTTAAAAATAGTTTAGGTAGTGATAAAAATATAATAAATACCTAATTTTTCATTATTCACTTTTTGAACATCTTCCAATACTGAAATATATTCTAAGTTGAGGTTATCGGACTTTTTATTTTACTGGTTTTCTTTTTAATAATTTCTGTTGGTGGGTCAGTTTTTTATTTTTATCTGGTAGTCCTCGTGTCGATGGATTACATATATCAACCATATATTCTATTCTAATCGGTGACTAGTTTCATAAACCTTTCACCAATGTCTTTTAATCTATTTTTGTATACAAAAGAAATCTTTAGAACTTCAAATCCAAGGAATAGACCGATTTGCTTAAAAATTGAAACAGAAAGTCTTCAAATACTGGAACGAAACTTCCGGGCATCTTGTATATGGGTACAATATTTCAAAGTAACAAGTACAAGTTGTTCAAACTAATTTCAAAAATTGATCAGTTACGTTAAAGGTCAAATTCATCGAATTATTATTATTGTCACTGAATTATGTGGGGAAATTCACGGTGGATAAAATATTAAACGTTTTTGGAGCACTAATTAACCGATCGTCTTCAAATTTTGGTTGCGAAGGTAACCGACTATGGTCAATCATCATTTGCTTGCGATGCGGCGTTAACGCTTCTACCTAAAATCGGTGACAACATCATTATTTAAAATATATATTTGATCAACTTTCCTAAATACGCTCCTATAGCTATCTGTAAATGTTTTTGAAGTGTTAATCAAATTACAGTTTTTCAAATGAGACAAATAAATTAAAATTTCTCACAAATATCCAAATTTAAAAAAAATTATGCTGAAATTTGGGTTACGGAACAACAATACGTTTGGGTATTTGATGTTTTGGTCATATCTTAGTTGAAGCGTACAGACAGGTCCAGAAATAAATGTTTTACGTAACTTAAAAAAGTGTAATTTTTTTTTATTGGACACCCTGTATATTAATACTGAATTTAAAAAATGATAAAAGTAGCTTTTTAGCAATATATACTTTGCCTATACCTAACTCTTCACGTTTTCGATTTCGAAATGTCCTTAAACATGTAGGCTTCAGCGGCAAGATTAGTGGGCCATGAAACCAATTATTAGACACCATGCGCATTTCTTAAATTATTTTCCAACTTTGTACAATGCTTAAGTTTATTGTCAAATAGGGGCAAGTCCGAACAAATTAACTTCTGAAATTTAAAACTTTAAAACAAGATTTAACTTTTGTTGTTAGCAATTAAGTTACTTTCAGCTGCATATGTTTCATCTCACCCCCACTCCTCCTCCCTTCATAACGTCGTTTGTGCAGGTTTCATGTTTTTTTTTCGAACATTTCCATGAAGCTACTAAGCAGTTTATGTATTTATTTTTCAAATTATATACACACATCTTTATCTTTTCGACATATTTATTCGGTTTCAAAAATATTTTCCGCTGTAACTCGGATATTAAAAAGTAATTATTTTCTAGTTTTAGTATTCTCTAAGGGCTTTAAATAAAGAAGTGTTTTACTCCGAAGAAATATTAAAATTAAATACATATTCACAATTTGAAAAAATGAAAATAATGCCAGTAATGTGAAATACCATGCTGTTAAAGCTGGCTGGCCATTTTGAATAAACACGTTATTTTATATATGTAAAAGCCAATCCCAATAATCCCGACAAAACCAAACAGTGAAATCCAGTTCCATCCCGGCGTAAAACTCGTATTTCCGCGACGTTGCCATGACAACGATGCCGCCCCTCAGTCGCATATCCATGCGCTCGATGGCGTCGACTGTATTCAATAGGCGCCGAATTTTATAAGATGTCAATTGCATGATATACACCCTTAAAGTGAATTCTGAAGATTTGCGGATACCTTATATTTCAGAGGGCTGACTTAATTTTTAACGATACATGTGTTGGTATAAATTCTACTCTTCAGAGTTATAAAAGTTATACACTGTCTTAAGTTTTGAGTTAATCTCAGGAAATTTACTATTTCCTTTTTTTACGAGTTTGATGGAAGGAATCACTTACAAGAACAACTGCAGATGAACTTGGAATAAATAAAAATACGTCTCCTTGGCAAAAATAAAATAGATCGAAGATCAAATAAAAGAAAACAAGTTCTGTGCAGCTTCATGGAACTTAAGGTTATTAAATTGACTTCAAATTTTGCAGAAACTACTTTAAAATTTCTTTATTACACAATTTTTATCTGCGTAAAGATATTTCATCAAAAACATCTTTTTTTTGTCGCTCAGACATTTTTAAAGATAAAAGGTCTTACTTATCGATTTCCAAAAATTGCCTGGTTTTCGAGAAAAACGATAATTTATGAAACACTGCATTTACTAAGTTAAATTGATTTGCATTGTTGGAAAAGTCCGGTAACTTCTGATTGACATTGAATACTGACAGATTTTGACAAAAATGCACTTATCAGTAAACACATAAGGTAATTATTATGCAACAATTTTACAAAATTATTGTTCCAAACATGTATGCATTTTATATCATTTAGTTGAAAAACCTATAGGTTGGTTCTACATGGGCACCTCCAAGTCTGGTACATTCTCTTGCCCACCGAACTGTGGACTGCGTTACTCTTAACACTAGCATTGGGTTATCTCTAATTTGTTCGCAGTAGAAGTTTATTCGAGCCACCAAATCGTCCCTGATAGTTAAATTGATTTACCTGCAAATTTGCATTGTCGATAACGTCTGATCAGTGACGTTTTCTCTTGATTGGTGTTTTAATACTAACATTTAGTTATTATCATTGACTAATAACATTTTGTGGAATAATTTTCAAATCAATTTTCTGCTATAATGGAATACACATTTGTTACTCTCCTACATTTAAAGAGTTAGCGGTCACGCATTTGCTGTATGGACTCGCTTCCTCAGATACTTTGGAAGCCAGACGGTTATATGGTGATCGATTTCCCAATCACCGAATTCCGGATAAAAAGACTTTCGAACGGGTAGATCGACGGTAAGAGAAACTGGTAAGAATTTTTGCTCCTTTAAGTAACCTGAATGATCGGAACGACAGTGCGTTTTAGGTACTTTTGTACCTAATAAGGCTAAGCTAGCGGTAATCAGAGAACTGCTCGTACTATTGACCTGGAGGAAAACCTTTTAAATGCTGTAGAAGAGAATTCTCCGTCCGTTAGCCTTAGATAATACTACAAAATCAACTGAACGCTTCATGAACAACTACTCCGTCCCCTTCACCTTCAAAAAGTACAAGCTCTTATTCCAAATGACTTCCCTACCAGGATGCAATTTGCACATTTCTTCAGCAACACCGTAATAACCATCGTTTGATTAATTTTATTTTATACACAGATGAAGCAGAATTTACTCGAAGAGGAATAATAAACTCACATAACCTGCATATTTGGAGTGACGAGAACAATTTTGAGCGCTATCAGCAGGAATTTATTGTTAACGTATGAGCATGTGTAATTGGAAATAATTTAATTATAAAGGTCCATTCATATTACCACCAAGTTTAAATGGACCGCTGTAGTTAGAATTTTTACAGGAACAGTTACCTCAATTATTAGAGAATGTACCTCTTCACATTCGTCGTAACGTGTACCTTATGCACGATGATGCTCCAGCACGGTTAGAGACATCGGAACACAGTTTACCCGAATCACTGGACAGACCGTGATGGAACTATTCCTTGGCCATCCCGGTCCCCTGACTTTTATTCCCTTGATTTCTACCTTTGGGGCTAATTTAACAAGTTGTATATGCTAACCCGATTGCTACCAGGGACAAGTGGGTGGCTCGAATTGACCTTTACTTTGAAAAAATAAAAAATAACCCAATGTTACTGTAAAGAGTAACGCAGTCCACAGTTCGGCAGGCAAGAGAATGTATCAAACTTGGAGGTGCCCATGCAGGACCAACCTGTAGGTTTTATATATTCTCTTGCCTTGCCTAAATAACATAAAATGCATACATGATTGGAACAATAATTTTGTATAATTTTAAGTGACATGATAAGTGTATATTTGACAATTTCTATCACTTAAATTTTCATTTTTATGTAGAATACTGAATATTTTAAGTACTTTTGCAAAATACTGCAGCTTAATACTGCAAGTAGATTTTCAAAATCAAGTACTTAATAATGGTTGTTTTAAGTACTTTGGCTGAGTACTTATCCCAGCTCTGGTTATAACTAACTGCCCTAAAAATAGCTTTTCTCCAATAGACTGTAACGCTAAATAAATAAAAAATATTTTGGGTTCATCTGTGGACAAATTTCTTACGTTATATCAGAGACACATTATACACTGAATACCCTTCCATTTAAGTCCGCGACGCATTGTATCCGATCGGCTGGTTAAATTTGTTTATAGGCTGTTTTTACGCTACTACCGGGCAATCTTGTTATTTATCTCATTAAAGTTTAATTTTTGTACTATATGTCTAAACAAGTAAATCTTAATCACGCTTGTGGCAACTCAGTGTCAAATGTTTTTAAGTGCATTCTAATTAAATAATGATACGAACAATTGATGTGAAATCAAATTTAAGACATTTTCTGTACAGGTATTTAATAGAATCTTTAGTCAGAAATACTACGAAGGCAACTAAATAGATGGTTTCTACAATTTTGTTCATAAATGCATTGAACCAATTTTAACACTATTAATAGTTGCCATCAGGTCATTTCACAAGTATCATCAGATTATAATATAAGTCATAGTCCAGCAGATTTGTGTATACTACTGTACATGAACTGAAGTCCACAGTAAATCGATATAACTTAACTCTTTCATTACGTGCATTAATAAAATTGATAATTTATTAATTTTTATCAACGTAAAAGTAATAGAATGTAAACTAAAATAACATGTTAATGTTAATACTCAAATTAATTTTCTATTCGACATAATTTTAGGCTAGATAAAGACAATAAGTGCCCATCATATTCGTCCATAAATCTTTCAAAACGGCCTATTATAAATACTTAATGAAATTAAACATACGTACATACATACGCCTTTCTGCTTAATTATTATAATGGACTGAAGTGTTGTAATAAAAAATTGTATACTTGTTGCCAGTTGCCGCAATAAATTACATGTTTTTACACGCTGAATTAGTTAACCAAACCCATTTTGCAGGTCTTTTCATGATTAAGTTAAAAACATTACAAATGGTGTCAGCTACGGGTAGGGTCAAAAGCCTATTTATATATGTTTATCAATGCGTAGAATCTCATAATATATTTATATCCCTCGATTTCAGTTACTTTGGCACATTTTGTTTAGTGACTGCGCTATGAACCGATTTTTTTTCTATTTAAACAATTACTTACTAGTTTCCACAACTAAAATTAAATTAGAATGGTGCGGAGAATAATTTGAATGGGGTCCCGACTTCATAACTTTAAATTCACAGACTGTTTCATACTTTTGTCGATAACGAGAATTTTTCTGAAAAAAAAGAGTGCAAATATTCGTAAAATGTGCTCTGCTTCTGATGAAAATCATTGATCAAAAAGATTTGCTTAGGTTTACAACATTGATTACCAATACACTTTTTAACGTACACATGCAAAAAATTACTCTTCTTCTTTTTCTCTAAGTCCACAGTTTTGGGCAAGTTGCTGATGAATTTTCTTTACATATTCTTAGTAATTCTTGGTTTATATCACTCTACCCTGGATGGCCATCATAAACCCTTCGGTTCCGGTATATAATTCACCCGTTAGTGAGGCACTCTTTGTTTTAAATTAGAGTTGGCTTTTCTTTTAGTATCTTAGTTCTTAAATATAGCGGAGAGCATTTTTCTGACATACAAGTAAGTTTACGTAGTATTCATGTTGTTGCCCTTTGATGGAAGAACCTTTTTAAGTTATTAATTTGTTTATTGTGTTGTATCTTCAGGTGTGCTAACCATCTTCCTGCCACGTGCCTAGATAAGTAATAGCATTCTTTACGTGCTCTAGGAGGATGCACCTTCTTGCCGGTTATAGCAGTTCTCAGCTTTCGGTTGAAATTATCAAGATAGGTGTTGGACTATTTTACTATTCTCAGATTAGCCACAGGTACTGCCCAGGTGTTAATGAAGTAAAGCATGTTTTTCCTAGACAACTTAGTCCTCAGTATTTTGTTTACCCTGGTCATTACTCTTTTTTCTATGTTCTTTTTTTGTAGACAGTTGGTTGATATTTAAGCTTTGTTCGTATCCGAGATACATGTATTTAGATTCATTAATTTAATATCTGTTTCGTTTAGCAAAATATCGTATATTTTTGGCTTTTCTATGTGAGCTTCTAGTTTGGTACAATTTTCCAGTCCAAAATTTATTCTTACGTCGTTTTAAAACTGTTGTGATTGTGTATCAAGCATATCCATTATTTTCTCAGAGCAAAGCTTTACTTCATCGACATAGAATAAATGATTCAGGGTATATGTCTGGTCACCCTGCTTAAAATCATACCCTAGTGCAGAATCCTTAAAAGCCCACAACAGTGGGTAACAATATGCCGTATCGAACTCAGAACCTGTGAAATGGGATATCTCATATGCATACCTGCTGCGTTTTAGAGCATACCCTCAGTTTATTATTATTATCTCTTTGATCTCCAAATATTGGAAAGAAGTTATGTCGTCGGTTTTAGGGAAAGACGTCATGCTGTCTATTGTTTAAGGTGGCAGATTAAGAGACAAATGGACTGTTGTAGTTTATTTCTAGTTTTTGTAGACTGTGCTTTAGGGCTTTCATTATAATGCTGGTGGTGGAGAGTGTTATCGACACTATGGTGACAAATTCTTGGTTCCAGCTTTGCCGGACTTCTTCTGCTAGAGGAATATATTCAGTTATTCTTTCTATGTACAAGCGCTACAGATTGTGGATGTTAGGAATGGCTGTGTCTATAAGGTAGATATTTCGTTCTTGTCTATTAGGGTGATATCTGGTCAATTGGCACTTATTATATTATTAGTAATTTTTGTTCTATCCCAATACAATTTATAAGTATTACTTTCAAGGACTGAGCTTGGTGAATTTAGGTAATGCGTGTGTGGTTTTTTAACAACCCAATGCATGCTGCAGTGGAAGAGTCTAGTAAATTATCTTGGCCACATTGGCATGTCTCTTGGTGTAATCAGTTGCTGAAAGTGTCTGGGAGCTTTCCGTTATTTGCTGTATGGTTCTATTATTATTATTAATATTATTATTATTACTGGTATTATTATTATCGCTATAATTGTAATATTTAGTATTAAAGCTGCGATCGGTCAATTGTCAAGATCTAGCAACAAGTAGCGCCGCACAATATGGCACGTTCCCAAAATTGCATCTTTCTGCATAGTTCCCGCTATCTCCCTTATTCCCAGCTTCTCTAAATTTGATATAAGTCGTTTTTCAGTTAGGCCATTTACAGAGATCACAAAGGGATAACATCCACTTTTTAAATATTTAATCACTTTTTCTATGTATTTTTTTTTAGATAAGCATGATGTTCTTTTTGCTCATCAACAGAGTCTCAGGTTTGTTGTGTAGGATGGTCTTATCTGTGACAATCTCTATGTCCCAAAAGATCTTGACTTTTTTCATAACTAGTTCAGGCTGATATGTGAAATAAGGTGTTACTTTTCCACTTAGGTTTCGTTTGTGATTCAAATGAATACGTACTACTTTGGCGAGGTCATTGTGCCTGTTAGTAGACTCGCGGGAAGAAATAAACATACAACTACTGACAACAAGCTGAATAGTTCAGGTTATTCAAACGTGACCGAGGTCTGACGGTATAGTTTATTTCATGACATGGCAAGACCAGGTTGTCGCCACAACCTCGTTTTGCACATCCATAATTCCTCCCTCCATATCTTTCTTCAGCCATCCCTGTTGCTAGTATAACATGGAGGTTTCGGAGTCTACATATTACTTCTGACGGGACTTATATAATAAGATTTGTGTTAAATTATATCAGCATTTATATAGCCCCCAAATGAAAGTATGAAGATTAAATAGGTTCCATTAGGAAAGTCCTATTAGAAACCGATCTCGAAAGTAGCAATTTCAGGTGGAAATTCGGACTTGGAACGAGCTCTAGCACGTGGCTCCCTTGACTCATTCCCAGGGTAAAATGAAATCGTAGTGATCGCGTTCAACGAGCTTCGTTTTATAGATATTTATGTTTAGATGTATAATTAAATAGTAAATAAATGTTATAATTATAATTTGATATTAAGATAATTAGTTTTTTTATTACAGTAATTTAAAATATACCATTTTTTATTCCAACAATTCGATATATATTTTGGCAAATAAGTTTAAATAGTTTACTGTTTACTAGAACACTGCTAAAGTGGCTCAAAATAATGAAAGGTTTGGCGATCACTGTTCAAGACTAATATACTTACGATAATGTTTGATATAAAATACATTTTAAACAAAAAATTGTTAAACTGTCTTTATTCTTAACTTTTTGTACGCCCGTAATACTTTTTTCAAAATTATCAGCGTTCTTGGCAGAATTTAATTCATTTTGTGGCCATTTGTGGCAAGAATCTATTTTTTATATTTATTTTGAGAGAAACACATCGCTTTCGAAAAATTAGGAACTTAAAAACAAACTTCTGACTTCGCTGCAACTTGAAAACTGTGTGCCCTTGGTAAAAAATATATTTAGTTTAACGCCGCAAATGACATATTACTATTTTATTCTTTCTTATAAACTCAATAAATTAAGTAAATATCTTGTTTTATTTTATTAACCCAATTTTCAAAGATAATAATTATTAAGGTGACTGGACTTTTTTTAGTTCATAGGATAAGATATTTCTTTTTTATTACTGGCAGACTACTTTTGTTGAAAGCCTAAGAAATAAGTACTGTGATAAACTTGATCGAAGAATAAAATTCATAAATAAGTTAAAAAAGATCGTTTCTGATAACATACTGCATTATAGGAAGACTCTATGAATAAAGAAACGAACTAGGAGATCTTTGGTATTTTTTAGCTCGTTCGCGCAGAGATACATGTTGGAGAAAAGTTGTGTCTCACTGACAAGCATTTAGGGTTAGGAGACGCTGCTCACCATATATGAGAACAGGATCTTATGGGTGTTTTCTTAAAACGCAATGCTAACTAGTTTACAGGATTCTGTCATTTTAAGGGCCGGATTACTCATTTAAATGATGTGGGCGTTGCGGAATGGCAATAAAATATCCTTTAAAAAGATTCTCGGCTAGATTATAAAACATATAAAATAGTAATAGTTAATTTTATTTAAATATTTTAATAATGCATGTAATATAAATTCATATTCAAAATTTTCATGACGAAGTAAGCAAGCGTATCTATAAAAGTTGGTGATTATTTTTAAAAATAAATGCATTTTTGATTAACTAAACCTCTCTAAACCATTAAACTCCTCAGTGTTTCTTTCTATACATAATTTATAGGATTACGATTCTCCTTACTCATTAGAAATAGTTTCAATCCTCTCCATAAATAAATCCTCGACGGTCGAAAGGTTTCTACGTTTGGTGGCGTACCATCGCGTGCATGTCCGCGACTCGGGGATATTTTCGCAGGTCACGCGATCCACCTCCGAATTTCTACTTAGTTTATACCCCCGTCCGAATAAAGACAATGGCAAATGACAGTTTTGCCCGTTTCTTTTTCGTTTTCCCCGTTTTTCCCTTTTCCGATCGGACTGAAAGATTATTTCGCTAAAAGCATTAAAAACTTTTTGGTTATATTTCAGGAAAACAGTCGACCCTTAGGCCATTGCAATTTATTCGGCTAATTTTCGAATATAATTTTAGAATTGCAATAATTTTAAATTGACAGTGCCATAATAATTAACATACAAACTTCTTAACAAAAACAATCTTGTTTTTCTTGGTTTAAATAATTTATTAACTATTTTTGGATGATTTTTTTTGGATTTTTGCCACCTTTACGACCAATCGGTCATTAGATTTATTAAAGTAATAAACATACTCACACAATGACGGATAAGTGTAATTTATTTACTACTGAATATTAAATAGCTAATTCATCAATATATTTCTAAAATAACAGCTATTTCGAACTGCCATTCTTGGCTTAGGTGGTATGTAATAGAATGAACAAAATAAAAAAAATAAAAACCAAACTTAAGTTGCTACGTTTAGACAAACAAATAGTTGTACTATTTTCTGTTCTTCTGAAAATGGTTTTAGGTTAAGAAAATTTGTCCAAAAGGCCACAACCTGACACTAGGTAAACGCAGAACAGTTGAAGGATTGGTGAAAAACTTTTAAATAAATTATTTTTTACCAAAGAAAAATACACAACCAAAAACAATATTATACACGGTGCTCGGTAATGATTGCGCCGAGAAGCAATCCTAGATTAAACTCGTCAAAATAACGATATTGAGCCAAATATATCTTAGTAAAATTTCGCTCATTAATGAGATACAAGGTGTTAAAGTTCAATTCTCGACATTGTTATTTTTCCATAGCTCAAGCTGTTTTTGTGATATCGACATAAAACTGGTAATTGGGAGTTTTCGGGAATGGGAAATATGACTAAATTCTATTTTTTCATGTAATACTTAGAGGACGCTTGTTACACACTATACGTTTTATTATTTTTTATTTATGATATTGATATAGTGTTTTTATTTAGTTATTTATATTAAGTTTATTATTAAGTTAAAAAATAATTAAACACTAAAAATGAAATGAACAATTGGGCAAAATATCCACCATTTACTTCTATGCATTTTCTTAATCACTTTTCCAAATAGCGCCTTACTTCCTCTGTTTATTCCTGATAACATTGGTGGCACCTTGATTTTTTTGCAATTGTTTCTCCCGTGTCCGGATTTCTTCTAAATACTCTAAAGTTTTAATATAACCCCAAAGAATAGATCCAAAGGACCAGACCATCTGTGAGGCAACCATTCACATAAAAAAATTGCAAACCGCAACTGGATAATACGATGAAGCACCATTGTGCATATACCACATCTTCTATCGTAAATTTAAAAGAACATCATCGAGTAGATTTGGCAAATCATTTAGTGGAAACTGCAAGTACAAAGTCCAATAATAAAATCAGCATTTATGCCACACCAAATATTAATAGAAAATTCTTGCTGAAAATGCCATTCTTTGGTTAAGTATGGATTTTCCAGTTCCCACATATGCTTATTTCGCCAATTAAATACACCTCGTCTGGTGAAGCTCGCGTCGCCCGTGAAAAGCATTCTATTGATAAACGTTGGATCCTGATTGTGTTGATGAAGCAGAAATTGACAAAACTGAATGCTGGCTGGTAAATCGATTGATAGTAGGTGTTGAATGGCTGTTGAAATTTACTTAAACATAAATACAAATCATAACTCTCATTTCGCTATTGGAATATTCATTATGCCTAGGCATTTAATTACTAGCATTTATTTTGTATGACCATTTAAATTAACGTTAAAAGATCTTTTATTCAAATTAATGAACGTCAACACTAATGTATGTCAAGTATTCATGACTACGTTCATTTTTTAACCATAGCCTACCCAATTCTTAACGAACTGTTTTTGAGCCCGCGATTTGACTCGCAATAAAATACTAAAAAGTAAATATTTCGAAAACGGTATGTTTAATTGAATTAAATGTAGTGTACCTTTTTTCCTTAGAAATCATGACTCTATCACAATTGTCAATAAAAAATAATGAAACGGTACTATCAAGAAAGTTATGGCATGCAATAGTGAGTGTATAGGGTGGAACAAGCGCCCTCTACATATTCCATGAAAAAATGAAATTTAGTCGTATTCCCCATCACCGAAAACTCCCAAAAACAGCATGAGCTATAGAAAAATAACAATTTCGAGATTTAAATTTTAACACCCTGTATCTCATTAATGTTTGGTTCAATATCATTATTTTGACGAGTTTAATCTAGGAATGGTTTTTGGCGCATACATTACCGATCCCCCCTATACAAGTAAGTAGTTATAATAGGGGAGCGCCTCCTCCTCCTCCTCTTCCTCTCTCTCATGTCCCTCATTCTTAACTTCCTCCCCTTTTATTCTCATTCGCATCATATTTTTTAATTTTTTCTCTTTGTTCTCCCACATTTGATTTTGCATTCTTAAGTCTTATAAATAGGTGCATCATGATCATTTTAGTATGTTAAGGTACGAGTGACTGTTAAAAGAAAAAAATCTGTTGAATAAATCTATTAATAATAATATTAAAATAAAATGAGTGAATCAGTTGGAGAAAGAAATCGATCCATTCCGCTTCAGACAATTAGCCTCGAAGAAATTATACCAGGAGTTCAAGAAGAAAATATACCATTAGTTCGAGTAGAAAATAATGGGATTGTTTTAAAAAATTTGAATAAAACTGAGAGTGAAGAGAAAAAAGTGTTTTGTGCTATTTGTTTTGAAATAATCGAATATTATGATTCATGTAGACCAAATACATGTTCCCACATTTTTTGTTTAAAATGTATTTTAAGATGGAATGATGAAAATGGTTGTTCTATAATGGTAAACAATTGTCCTGTATGTCGCACTAGATATTACTATTTGGTACAAATCTTCAAAGATGTAATTAGACATCATTTTGTTGTAATTTTAAAAAGAGGATAATATTTTTTATAATTTGTGTTTGTGAAAACTCTGCTAACAAATAATTTTGTAAAAAAAAGTAAATGTAAATATATATAATAATTGACACACATTTTTTCCTTTTCCTATATTGAAACGACAACAATGATCTAACAAGTTTTTTAATACATACTAATTTTCACATTACATAACAAAACAATTGTTATGGGTTTACACAAAAAGTACCACGCCCTAAAATGGCACCACTTTTGCAAATGGAAGCTTAAATTTTCTTATGGGAATTTACATGTAAAAATGACGGTTTTGATTGTCGGACCGGCATAGCCTAATCTACTACTTTTTAATTATACTAATAATATTAATATAATTTGCATCAAGTAAGAGAAAACTCAATTGAATACAGAAACAAGCGTTAACAAAATGTTATGCTAATATATGAGTGCTTCTAGTGGCAGTTGACATAATCGACACTTTTTTTTTTACATATGATTATCTATTTCATTTACAAATACAGTGTCAGATGTTAGAATAAAAAGAAGTATTTTGCATATAGCAATGAAAATATATAACCGCTTATAGTAACAGTTGACATTTTTTAAAATTAATATTGTTGACGTATTCTACTTATTATCTTTACAATTTATGTTTAAAATTAATATTTTTGATATAATCTACCCATTACGTTTATAACCTATATTTAAAATTAATATTGTTGAAATAATCTACCCATCACCTTTACAAACTATGTTTATTATTAATATTTAACAATATAATTTTCTATCTCTTTTTTTTCATTTTTGTTGCAGTAAAAGCAAGCATGTTCAGGAATTAGTAGAAAAAGATGTATCCTACAAATAGCACAATGTAAATCAGAAGCACTAACAACATAGGCTCTTTTGTAGTGGCAGCTCACATGATCGGACTCCCCTCTCCGTAAATATCTCATGTGAATTGCACTACAAGGAAGGCAAATAGCAAATGTTCCTAGTCTTCGACTTTCAATTTTAGAGTAGCTTTGTATAACACATACATCTTTTTCTTCAAAATTATTAAATAATTCACTAGCCCTAAACTTGCTTACTTTTACGTCAGCCTCGGTTCCTAAATTTAGTAATTGTCCATCCATATCCACTCCTTCGTCAATTTCCTGATCATCTTCCTCCATCTCTTCTTCTTCCTCCTCAATATAATTAATGTCTATGTTACATAAGAATGATCTTCTAACAAGCCTAGATGATTTGTCCAAAAATGAATGTTTATAAGTGATGGAATCGCCTTCCAAGTTAATAAAAATTTCTTTTCTTTCCTCAATTTGAGCGGCGTTCTCCACATTATTTTCTTCAATTTGGTCGGCGTTTCCAATCATATTTTCTGCCATCGTTAGGAGCTTTAGATTTAGATAGATATATTTGATAAAAAACAATTTTGGTTATAGCTTATAAAATAATATCGACAACTGATATTACAGCGAATGATACTGTATGATCGTCGAGTGGATGTTCTTAAGTATATATCCCATCAACCACCACTTTTACTACCTGCAATACTTAAGTTTTTTTTTTTTTTTTTTTTTTTTGCTGTCCCTTTCCCTGTCAGTTTCCTCGGGGGGGGGGGGGGGGGGGGCCTCGCCCCCCTCCCCGCTCCGCCAACCCCCCTCACCCTCACGTTATCTTCTTTCTCTCCCTTCCTTCTTTCTCTTTTTTATATGTTTCTCCGTTTTCCTTCCTTCTCCTTTTTCCTTCCTTCTCCTTTTTCCTTCCTTCTTCTTTTTCTTTCCTTCTCCTTTTTTCTTTTCTTCTTTTTTTCTAACCTAACCTAACCTAACCTAACCTAACCTAACCTAACCTAACCTAACCTAACCTAACATAACCTAACCTAACTTAACTTAACCTGAAGAGGGTAGCCCGAAATTGGGGAACCGGGATTTTAGTCTCGGAAATTCAGGGGTCCGGGGGGGGGAGGGGGGGGGGTAAGGTTGTTGATCGGCTTGGGAAAGTGGTTTTTAGAGATTGTCGTTCAACTTTAAGTAGGACACATGTGATTAACTTTTGCATATAAAATCGCCTCAGCGAAGAGACGAATGCAATTGATTTCTGCATTCACACTGTGCAGAGCTCGCGAGTTTTCTGGTGTTTACATTGTGTCTATTTGGTAAATTTTTATTTTTATTTCTAACATTTTTATTTGGCAAGATTTAATTCTTATATATATTGGTGACATTTTTATGTACATTTGTGGCATTTTTATTTATTATTACGATTTTTTTTCATAATGGACAATTTTTTGACATCGACTAGCAAAATAATTGACAATGACTTTGACTTATACACATGTACTCAAATGCAGAATTTTGCAAACCAACAAAACAATGAAACAGACGTATTTAAAACTAGTCAACAACAAACTATTCAGTTCTTCAAGAGTTTGTTTAGTTTTTGTTGTAATTAAGTGCGTTTTGTTGTCAATAATGTCATTAAGATCGTCAAGAGTTTGTTGTTGAGTAGCTGTAAATAAATATTTTTCGTTGTTGTGTTTGTTGGCATTATTCTGAACTTGGCTATTATAAATAATTTCATTCAAGTCCTGAATAGTTTGTTGTTGACTAGTTGTAAATACGTCTGTTTCATTGTTTTGTTGGTTTGCAAAATTCTGCATTTGAGTACATGTGTATAAGTCAAAGTCATTGTCAATTATTTTGCTACTCGATGCAAAAAAATTGTCCATTATGAAAAAAATCGTAATAACAAATAAAAATGCCACAAATGTACATAAAAATGTCACCAATATATATAAGAATTAAATCTTGCCAAATAAAAATGTTAGAAATAAAAATAAAAATTTACCAAATAGACACAATGTAAACACCAGAAAACTCGCGAGCTCTGCACAGTGTGAATGCAGAAATCAATTGCATTCGTCTCTTCGCTGAGGCGATTTTATATGCAAAAGTTAATCACATGTGTCCTACTTAAAGTTGAACGACAATCTCTAAAAACCACTTTCCCAAGCCGATCAACAACCTTACCCCCCCCCCCCCCCCTCCCCCCCCCCCCCCGGACCCCTGAATTTCCGAGACTAAAATCCCGGTTCCCCAATTTCGGGCTACCCTCTTCAGGTTAAGTTAAGTTAGGTTAGGTTATGTTAGGTTAGGTTAGGTTAGGTTAGGTTAGGTTAGGTTAGGTTAGGTTAGGTTAGGTTAGATTAAAAAAGAAGAAAAGAAAAAAGGAGAAGGAAAGAAAAAGAAGACGGAAGGACCAAGGAGAAGGAAGGAAAAAGGAGAAAAGGAAAACATATAAAAAAGAGAAAGAAGGAAGGGAGAGAAAGAAGATAACGTGAGGGTGAGGGGGGTTTAAGGGGGGCTTCGCCCCCCTCCCCGCTCCGCCAACCCCCCTAAAGGGGGGCTTCGCCCCCCTCATAAACCCCCCTCACCCTCACGTTATCTTCTTTCTCTCCCTTCCTTCTTTCTCTTTTTTATATGTTTCTCCGTTTTCCTTCCTTCTCCTTTTTCCTTCCTTCTCCTTTTTCCTTCCTTCTTCTTTTTCTTTCCTTCTCCTTTTTTCTTTTCTTCCTTTTTAATCTAACCTAACCTAACCTAACCTAACCTAACCTAACCTAACCTAACCTAACCTAACCTAACCTAACCTAACATAACCTAACCTAACTTAACTTAACCTGAAGAGGGTAGCCCGAAATTGGGGAACCGGGATTTTTGTCAAGGAAATTCAGGGGTCCGGGGGGGGGGGGGGAGGGGGGTAAGGTTGTTGATCGGCTTGGGAAAGTGGTTTTTAGAGATTGTCGTTCAACTTTAAGTAGGACACATGTGATTAACTTTTGCATATAAAATCGCCTCAGCGAAGAGACGAATGCAATTGATTTCTGCATTCACACTGTGCAGAGCTCGCGAGTTTTCTGGTGTTTACATTGTGTCTATTTGGTAAATTTTTATTTTTATTTCTAACATTTTTAATTGGCAAGATTTAATTCTTATATATATTGGTGACATTTTTATGTACATTTGTGGCATTTTTATTTATTATTACGATTTTTTTCATAATGGACAATTTTTTGACATCGACTAGCAAAATAATTGACAATGACTTTGACTTATACACATGTACTCAAATGCAGAATTTTGCAAACCAACAAAACAATGAAACAGACGTATTTACAACTAGTCAACAACAAACTATTCAGGACTTGAATGAAATTATTTATAATAGCCAAGTTCAGAATAATGCCAACAAACACAACAACGAAAAATATTTATTTACAGCTACTCAACAACAAACTCTTGACGATCTTAATGACATTATTGACAACAAAACGCACTTAATTACAACAAAAACTAAACAAACTCTTGAAGAACTGAATGACATTGACGAAACTCAAAATTCTAGCGATGAGGATATTGTTTGTTTTCAAAAATCTAATCCAAATTATTTAACATTAAAATCGCCAATTAATTCTCCGAGACCAATTTGCTCTCCCTTTTTGTTTAGTGAAAATTCTGATTCGGAAGAAGAACAAATTGATCAAAATTTAAGTTTGGCTATTTGTCCTACTAATTCACCATATGATATTGTAAATTCTGATTCGCAAGAAAAACAAATTGATCAAAATTTAAGTTCGGCTATATCTTCTATTAATTCACCATTTGCTATTGTAAATTCTGATCCGCAAGAAAAATAAATTGATGCAAATTTGACTTCGGATATTTCTCCTAATAATTCACCAGTTGAACAAAATTCAATTTCGAAACCATCATTTATCATTAAAAAAAAATTTAAAATTAATAAAAAAAATAAAAAACAAATAGCAAACCTTAAGTGTCTGGGTTTCGCTATTCAAAATTTAACTAATTTGATCACAATTAAAAAGGGAGACGAAAGTACGGTGAATTATGTTAAACAGGCCTTTGACAAATTAGTTGACTCATTTGAAGAAATGGATTCATAAAGTCAATTAATTTCTATTGCTTTTTTCAAAATTTGACTATAACTAAATAAAAATGCACAATATTAATTTTATTATTATACAAAGAACTTCAAAAATGCAATTGCTTTTTTCAAAATTTGACTATAACTAAATAGAATTGCACAATATTAATTTTATTATTATTATTATGCAGAAAACTTCAGAAATGCATAAGTGTGTAACATGTAATAAAGTCTTTACTAGAAAGGATAATTTACTGCGACATATTAAAAAACATGTTAACGGAAATTCCACAAAACTCAACAGTTGGTTGAAAAAACCAAAGCTTGTTAAAGGTAAGAACATTTTATTTTTCATGTCATATTTTGTAAAATATTTTTTTCTTAATTTATATAGATTCTACAAATATTGTAAAATATTGTAAAGAATGCAAGAAAAATATAAACCAAAGTCTATGGGGTGGACATCTTCGATCTAGTGTGCACAAGAACAATTCCAAAATAGGCTTGGAGGAAGGTGTTGAAATTATCAAGTCAGCATTCAGGGAACGAATAATATCTTATAGGATTTCCTCACATCAAAACTTCATAAATGTGAAAGAATATTTTCAACATTTGGAATACAAAATTGCACATCTAATAGATCAAGAACTGCAGAAACATAAATGTATCAAGCTAAATATGGAACTGTTCGGTTTCTATTTTAACCCCAGCAGCGACAGCTATGATGTCAAATCTTTTAATGCGCCATTCCAAGTCATTTGCCAGGGATATCAGAAAAAAGAACTGTTAGAGCAAATCTGCACCATTATTGACCAGAAAGCTGACGAATTTGCAGAAAGAGATTCAGGTAAAGAATTTATTTTCGATTTTACAACAGCAACAAAAAAAGTAATTTTTTAATTTTTACGTTGCAGGATGGGCTTTGATGAATTTACTTCATTTGGAAATTAATGTTAACAAGCACAATCCGCTGAGAGCCTCATCTTTTATCGAACTTCCTCAAGAGATCAAGAGACGTCAAGCTGTGATCAACATTAGGAATGATGACAACTTTTGCCTCGCCTGGGCAGTTGTGTCTGCTCTTCACCAACCATGCGGATTAGATTTTGAAACTTCATCCTACCCACACTACTCTTCTGTTTTGGATATGTCAGGTATAGAATTTCCAATGTTGCTAAAGAACATTAAGATTTTTGAAGAAAAAAATAACATTTCTATTAATGTATATGGATTAGAAATTATAAATCCTAAAAAGGGATATGAAGTAATTGGTCCACTTTATTATTCATCGAATAAAAAAAATCAACATGTCAATTTATTGTTAATAAGTGATGATGATGAAAAAACTTTTCATTATTGCTATATTAAAGATTTATCAAAACTAGTTTCTGCACAAATTTCTAAACATCACGGAAAAAAATATATTTGCGATGGTTGTTTACAATATTTCCCTACAGAAGAAAATTTATTACAACACAATAGCTATGATTGTGATCATTTACGAATTAACCTACCTTCTAAAGAATTAATAAAAGATAAGTTTGGAAACTATTCATATGATAATATTTTGAAATTTGTAAATTATCATAAACAAATGAAAGTTCCTTTCGTGGTGTATGCAGATTTTGAATGCATTTTAAAGCCTTTAAATAATGACAATGTTGATAAAAATCCTAATACTTCATACACCTTAAAACAATATGAGCATATTCCACATTCATTTGCTTATTACATTAAATGTTCCTTCGACGATAATTATTCTAAATTTGAAAAATATAGCGGTCAAAATTGTGATACATTATTCATAAATTCTTTAGAAAGAGATGTGTATAACATATACAATAAATATTTAAAGGCTCCTAAAAAAATGATCCCTTTGAACGAACTGGACAAAATTTATCATAACTATGAAAAAGTTTGTCATATTTGTAATAAACCTCTTTTAAATGACAGGGTTGCAGATCATTGTCATATAACCGGTCTTTATAGAGGTCCAGCTCATTCACTCTGCAACATAAATTACAGAATACCTAACTTTATTCCAGTTATATTGCATAATTTGCGTAATTATGATTCTCATCTATTTCTTAAAAAATTATGCTTAAACAAAGAACAACTAACAGTTATCGCACAAAACAAGGAAAAATATATTTCATTTGAAAAGCTTATTCATGTGGATAACTATTTTGATAAAAAGACACAAAAGGCTAAGAAAAAAAATATATCATTAAGGTTTATTGATTCATTTCAATTTCTATCCCATTCTTTATCAAAACTCTCTGAAAGCTTAAAAGATGAACAATGTAAGGAAATAAAAAAAATTTTCAATGATGAAGAAAGATTTAAACTTATTCGGCAAAAAGGTGTATTTCCTTACAGTTATATTGATGATTATTTAAAATTAGAAGAAACAACTTTACCTCAGAAAGACCAATTTTATAATACTTTAACGGATGAGCACATCAGTGATGCAGAATACCAAAGAGCTGTAAAGGTTTGGCAATTGTTTAAATGTGAATCTCTTGGTCAATACTCCGACGTTTACTTACTCTCTGATACTTTACTTTTGGCAGATATTTTTGAAAATTTTAGAAGCACTTGTTTATCCACATATAAGCTCGATCCAGCTCATTTTTACACTTTTCCAGGTTTATCCTGGGAGGCGTGTTTGCGTTATACTGGAATAGAGTTAGAATTGTTAACTGATCCAGATATGATACACTTTTTCAAAAAAAGCGTTCGCGGTGGTGTGAGCTCTTGCATTTGTAGAAAATCTGAAGCTAATAACCCATTTCTTTTAAATTTTGATCCTTTAAAGCCAACTAAATACATAATTTATTATGATGCAACAAATTTGTATGGTTATGCAATGTCACAGCACATTCCAACGGGAGATTTTGTTTGGTTAACAGATAAAGAAATCAATGATTTAAATATTATGAATATTTCTAAAAAATCTAATAAGGGATATGTTTTAGAAGTTGATTTAGAATATCCTACAAGTCTACATTCCTATCATAACGATTTTCCGTTTTGTCCAGAAAACTTTAAACCGCCAAATTCTAAATGCATAAAATTAATACCCAATTTAAATGATAAATCAAAATATGTTATTCACTATCAATTATTAAAACAATGTTTGGAACATGGACTCAAGTTAACTAAAGTTCATAGAGTTTTACAGTTTTCTCAATCTGATTGGTTGAAAAAATATATAGACTTGAATTCAAGATTAAGAAATGATTCAAAGAATGAATTTGATCGTAATACTTACAAGTTGGCAAATAATAGTATTTATGGCAAGACTATGGAAAATGTTGATAGGAGAATTGACGTAAGACTTGTTACAGAGTGGGAAAAAAATAGAAGAAAAGATGGTGCTGAGAATTTAATTGCAAAACCATATTTCAAGGACTTAACAATATTTTCTGAAAACTTGGTAGCTATTCAAATGCAAAAGATTCAAGTTACTTACAATAAACCAATATATGTAGGCTTCTCAATATTAGATATATCTAAAACTGTCATGTATGATTTCTTTTATAATTTTTTAAAACCTCTTTATCAGGAAAATATTTCACTTTTATACACCGATACCGATTCGTTCATTTTAGAAGTCACAACTCCAAATATTTATTCTGACATGATAAAAAATATTCACAAATTTGACACATCTAATTATGAATTTAATAATATTCATGAAATGCCTATTACAAAGTCAGTTATAGGAAAATTCAAAGATGAATATGCTGGTGAACCCATTACTGCTTTCTTTGGTACTGGAGCAAAAGCATATTGTATTAAAACGGAAAACAGTTTAACAAAAAAAGCAAAAGGTGTTAAAAAAAGTGCAATTAAAAAGCAGTTGGATTTTATTCATTATAAAGATGTTGTTGAAAATTAACCTTTTGTTCAATGTATGTTTTTCGATCTAGACAACATACAATTTTTACAGAGTTAATTAATAAATTGGCTTTGAGTTCCGAAGATGATAAGCGGTATAAAATTCCCTATAGTTTTAATACATTAGCTTGGGGACACCAAGATATTGCTTTGTATCAATGGAATGCAGAACATGAAGATTTAGATATATTTATGTAGATATTATAAGGTATTTAAATTTGTTGTTTTTGAAACCAAAGTTAGTCTTCATAAGTCTTTCACAAAATGTGCATAGAAACTTTTGACAAAGAAATTGATAACAGTTATTTTAAAACATATGAAAAACGACTTTCCACTTTTAAAAAATGGAAAGGAAAATTGAGACCAGAAGTGTTAGCTGGAGCTGGCTTTTACTATACTTCAATCAATGATATTTGTAAATGTTTTTATTGTGGTATTGAAATTTTTGATTGGTTAAGTTATGATGATCCTATTGTGGAGCATAAGAAATTTGCTAGGAATTGTGATTTAAATAACTGTTTATGGAAAAATAGGAATCGAATAATTGTAACCATTCAAAATAAGTCTTCAAGCTACACATTTTATATAGTATTATTAATATCCTTATTTATGAACTTTTACATATATTTAAATTAAGTATTTTATTGTTATTTTTTTACAACTGCTTTTGCTTTCGTGGTGAAAGTATCTGCTTAATGTTAATAAATTTGGAATATAATTATTAATTTGTTTTAATGACTATCAGTAGATCTCAATTTATTCTTCTTTATTTTATTTTCCAAAATGTTTTTTATGTTCATCATCCCCCTGGCGTAACACAGTGTGAAATATGTTTTTCTAATAAAACAGACGTCACTCTAAGTAAATATTGTAAATTTATGAAAATTGGATTAATTAACAATAGTACAATTAGTTGGATGGAACGAATAAATGGAAATGAAAATGCAAGTAAATTTTTTAAAATTTTGTATCATTATCCAAATCGATCTATTTTTGATACAAATTGGATAGAAAGGTTAGAGTTTAAAAATAATCAGTTACAAATTTTAACCCCCAACTGTACCAATTATTATGACGGATTCAAAAATTATTACTTTTCCATCATTAGTGTTACATTAAACTTTGCATTATTTTTATACATTACCATTTTAATTATTTATCTTTATTACAAATTTCAAACTGGAAATCTATTTTTTCATTAATCCATTTTAATCAAAACTTTAAAGAAAGTGGGGATGAGAATATTTAAGTACAAGAATAACACAATATGTTTCAGTCTCGTTTAGTCATTATGAACAACGCCGTGGTTCATAAACCTTTGGAAACGCTTCTTAATTCAAAAATTTATTTTTTAAATAATTCTTTGTCAAAATTTGTTCTTGTTGGCATTAGTTTAAATGATTTTTCTCCAAAAATTGTAATTGGTGGAAAAACTGGATTTTCAATCGCACTAACCGAAGAAAATTGGAAAGACATTTGTGTTCATCAAGGAATTATTGTAAACAATTTCTACTTTCCTCAAGTTGATCAAACCAGTGTGAATATAAACAACATTCATCTGCAGGTTCAGAAAATAAATGATACCCCTGTTCTACAAATTACAAAAGGCCCACACTTCATATACTTAGGACAAGAGTCTTTGGACAATTTGTGGCGATTAAAGGAAATTATTGATTATAGATTATCTATACTTAAAAGGCAAGAATTCAATACATATTTCAAAATATTTCAAAATAATATTTCATCTGATTGTGGCGACTTGTGTACGCATGTTTATAATATAATAAGTCCAACAGAAAATCCTAACAGTGAAAATGTTTCAACTATGATGGAATTACTTGCTTTATATCCTGAACAAATGGAAAACAAATTGAAGCAAAATGGAACAAAACGAAAATATTACGAAGAAAACAATGAAAATGGATCAAAAAGAAAATATTACGAAGAAAACAATATCTTTTCTGGAAGAGAACAATAAGGTGCATGTGTTAGTGAAGTGGAGCTTTGCTTACAGACAAGCCCGTAGGAGTAACTTTCAGATGTGGTACTTAGATAGACTCCGTTTTGAAAAAAGAATAAATGATTGTAAACTTATTCTAGATTCGATATTATCTGAGGAACATAGAAATAAAATATATTTGACACGTTTTAATAAAAATTGTATTTGATGTTTTACTTAATAAAATTTTAGTTTAGTAAATGTGAATTTTATTTGAAATTAATTAGCACATTAAGACTTTGTAATTTGTATCAGCTAAAGCATAAAGTGAGGAACAGAAATAAAACAAATTTAACTAAAATTTAATTTCAATTTAATTAAACAATATTTTTTTTATCAATCCATGTATTATATTTTTATCAAGTCCTAACCATTTCACATAAACTTTGTTTCCTTTCCTTCTCAAAATCTTCTCAATAAGATACACATCGGTATGCTTTACTTTTAGTAATTCTTGCTCATAAAAACCACCCAGAATGTCCTGATTATCTTCGTCTTGAATTAAATATGTCCAAGGGTTTGTCATCTTAACTTCTTTAATGTGGAATATCTCATTTGACCAATTTGGTGTGTAACCTTTTGAAAATGCCTCTCGATGCTTGCTTATTCGTACGTGATCACCCACTTTAAACTTTGGAGATTTTATATCTAACGTTTTAGCATGAGTAAATGCAGATTTCAAGATTCTATTTTCATTTGTTTTATTTACTTGTTTTGGCTTCATTCCTATTGAAGAATGTTTTGTATTGTTATAATCTTTTACAATATCCGCTAATATATTAAACCATTTGTAATTTCCTTGAATGCTAAATATTTTCCACATATTATTCTTTAAAGTCCTGTTCACTCTTTCTACTATACTCGCTTTCAAATTGGAAAACGTGCTATAATGGTTAATTCGAAATTGTTGCATCAAATTTTGAAAATTTACATTGAAAAACTCTCTTCCTCTATCCGTTTGCAAGTTTTTTGGTGGAGTTTTTGCACTGATTAATATTTTTTTCATTGCCGCTGTTACGTCTTTTCCAGATTTAGATTTTAACGGTTCGGCCCAAACATACTTAGAAAATACATTTATGGTAATCAAGATATATTTAAATCCCTTATTAAATTTGGCATAGGGTAACATTTCAACCAAATCAGCTTGAAAAAGATCATTTAACCCTTTCACTACCACCCTTCTGCGTTTGTAGTTTTTTCTAGCAGGTTTATGTAATTCATTAACGACTTGCTGTTTAACGGTTGTCATGACAACAAACTTGTTTATTCAATTTTAAGGAAGTTCACTTTCTATGTTTTGTAATAATTCGAAATATAACTTTTATATGTTTTTTCCCATTCATTCAATTTATCAATTTGTATTGTATAACTTTTTTCATTTAAAATTTTACTAATTTTAGTAATCTCCTTTTCTAACGCATTAAAGGATTTTTTTATCTCTCCAGTTAAGAAAGTAGTTGATCTACTATCACTATTTTTTAATTCCTGCTCTGTTTTATTTAATTCTTGTTCTAATTTCTTAATTACACTGGACATTATATTTTCCAAGGAAATATATTGTTGATTTTCTTCCAAAGTGAGTTGGTCAATTGTTCTACTGTTAAGAATGCTATTTTGATTTCTTTTTTTTTTTCATCATCTAACCTTTTTATAAAAGTTCTTAATTGTTTAATTTTTTCCTTGTGTTTTTCAATTATTACTTCTCTTATATTTGTTTCCATTATTTTATTAATTTTGTTGATATCATCACTTAATTTTTTGTCTTCCTTTTTAACATGTTCATTTAAAAATTGCAAATCTTTACTTATTTGATTTAGCGTTAGCAACTGTTTATTAACGTTTTCAATTGAGGTATAGCATCCTTTAATCTGGTTCTCATACTTTAAAAAATTTTCATCAAAAACCTTAAGCTTTTTAGCAAAGATTTCATTATTTGTTTCATTTTCACCTAATCTCCTTTTTAAATTATTAATGTCACTTATTCTCTCTTGATTTTGTTTTGAAATATGGCGTCCAAATTTATCAACTGTCATGTTGAGCTTTCATTAAACAATAAATATGATTATATTTGATAGCTGTTATTTATAGTATTACTTTATCTTCTCTTAATTCTTCAATAATAGAGATAATCTCGTTACTATGAGCATTATTTCCCGCATCACTTGATGAAATTAATAAACGTAGCCTATCAACAATTTCGTTAACATTATTCCAGTATACATAGTCTGTATTTGATCTGTTTGTTTTCAAAATTAATCCCTTTCCTGTAGATTTGGCTCTAGTTGTTCTAAACGGAGGTTTTGGTTTGTTAAATGCTGTAACTAATCTTGGCAAGGTTTTTGTCTTTGTAATCCCCTTTCTTTGTAAATATGGTCCTATTATTGTAACATATTTGTGTGATGTATTTCCTTGAACTTGTTCATTTGAATCAAAATTCCTACGATATACATTTGTTTTAGCTAGAATGTTCATGTAATTATCTAAATCTTCCTTCTTATAACCTTTCGGTTCTTTTTTGAAAAGCAATTCGTATAAACCTGGCGTGCCTGTGTACGTTATTCCTCCCACTTTAATGTCTTTTCCAATAATTTCTACCGGTATCTGTGTTAAACCAAAAGAAAACTTATCCGTTTCGAGGTCATGAACTATTCCATAATAATGGTCAAATTTATGTTGTGTATCTTTCACACCCTCATCAATATATGATCTGGGTAATTCATGAAAATCTGCTAAGTAATCTTTATATGATGGTGTACCAACATAGGTTTGAATTGTTTTTCTAGTTTGTTCCAATATGTCTGACAAGTTTAAATTTGTTGTTGTGTCACTAGAAGGATCTGAAGTTTCTGCTATAACAGTTGATGACAATGGTTGTACTACAGGAGAGGAAGAAGTGATACTACTGTCATTTAAAAATGTTGGTAGTTCTGTAGGGAGTGACGGAGTTTTTCCTGTTTTCTGAATATTTTTCGTCGGAGTTGATGTTTTATAAAGCTTTGTAGGTGTTTTGAAATCTTCATACTTTGAAACTCTTTCTTCTTTTAAATCGAATGGTTCGGATTTACCAATACTTGAAATTAGCTGTTTAAGTGGTTGTGTTATTGGTCTATAAGTTTGTTCTAATTCGGACTGAGCAGAAGAAGTAGCTAATTTCAAGCTTTGATATTTCTGCTTCACGGCTTGTCTGGATCTTATTAATTCTCGAGCTAAACGTTTATCCATGCTGTACAAGTTTTAAATGAAATAAAACTGCAAATTTTTTACTTTTATAAATATATAAAGGAATCGAATTTACTCCTATATCTGCCGTGATTTACTTCACAATCTTTGTCAATTACAAGAAAGCCATATGGATCCATCCAACAGTTAGCACAAATATTTTTAAACTGATCAAATGTCATATCTAATATACAGTGGTCATTATATATATGTTTTAAACTCAAACAGTCCTGTTTAAATAAAATTAATAAGTTTGCATTTTCTCGAATTAGACGTTTAAGGATTGAGGAATATCCTTGAAAAATAAAAAAACAATCGGTGTTTCTATGCCTTCCATGCGTGAAATAGTCCCTAATAATAGATTGATTATGACAAGGAATATCATCAAAAATGATAACGGAATTTGGCTTTATCTCATGAGGTGAAATAATGTTCTCATCGCTATCATATTCAAAGTATCCAATTTCTTTCATAGGTTTTAACAACTTTCTTAAATATTCATATTTTGGTTGATCTAATGACTTTGAATAAACATAGACATTTTCAAACCTAATTCCATTTGGATGCTCGAGCAGTGTAAGCATAACGTTGGTTTTACCGCTACCACTGCAACCAACTATAAGCCCTCTTTTTGAACCACCGCAAAATAAGTCACCATGCTTTCTCAACTGTTTACTTAAAATTTTTTCATCATGATTATTTACTGGTAATGAGAATTTTTGTTTTTCAATCCTCATTCTTAATCACACTAGTAAATATTTTTAGCTGTAAAAGTATTTATACCAGAAAAATGTCAATGTGCTTTTAGTATAAAAAGAACTTCAATGACTGTGGGTCGCCATAAGTTGAAAAAAACTATTAAAACACGTAATAGAAAAGGCTCTGGTTTAGTAAATAAATTAATTAGCAAACTACCTTTCGAAGTTCATATACCAGGATATAAAAACCAACTTGGAAAAAAGATTAACTAGAGGTGACGTTGGTATAAATCCATTGGATTCCGCTTGCAAAGAACATGATATATCTTACTCTCAGACTGAAGATTTATCAAAAAGACACATATCTGACCAAATATTAGAAAAAAAAGCCTGGGATAGGGTAAAAGCTAAAGATTCTTCTATTGGTGAAAAAATTGCAGCTTTAAGTGTTGCAGGAATAATGAAGGGTAAAAGAAAGTTCGGTTTGGGATTAAAAAATACAAAAGGGGGTAAACTTAAATTGAGAAAAAAACGTATCATTCGAACGCCCAAAAAAATTGGAGGATTTCTACCTCTTTTGTTTCCCATTCTTGGCGCCCTGGGTGCACTAGGTGGAGGCGCGGCAGGAATTGCTAAGGCAGTAAATGATGCTAAAGCAGCTAAACAGCAACTAGAAGAAATACATAGACATAATATTGCAATGGAAAATGCTTCTAAAGAAGGGAAAGGATTATATATTAGACCATATAAAGGAAAGGGACTATTTATTAGACCTTATAAAGGAGGATCCGTCAAAATGAAAGCAATCAGACAAAAAAAAAACTCAAAATAAGTTTTCCAAAAAGAGCACTTACGAACAATGATATTATTAAATATGTAAAGCTGTTAAAAATAACTGGCTTTAGAGGTGTTTTTATGCTCGATGAACTTCCAAAAAAAATTAATCTGAAAGAATGTGGTATTGTAAATTTGGATAAAAAACAAAATAAAGGATCTCATTGGACTGCTTATATTAAAAATAACAAAAATGTAATATATTTTGATAGTTATGGAAATTTAAAACCACCTTTTGAACTTCTCAAATATTTTAATTCGAATGGCAAAGTGGATGTATTTTATACTTATGAAAATAAACAAAAATTTAATTCATATAACTGTGGTCAACTATCCCTAAAATTTTTGCAAAAAATATATAAACTCATTATTTATTGTAATATCTCATTCATAAATAAACTGCAATGTCTACCACAATTGCCATATCAGGAAACAGTTCTGTTTTTGTCTGCTATTTTAATCCGCCCATATATTTAGAGGATGAAAAACAATATTACCTGGGTTTAGCTGATTTTGAAACGTTTATGACTATCCCCAATATAAAAGAAGGATATAATAAATTTTATATAGATAAAAAAGTAATTGTTATTCCCGACGGAACCGAGAAAGTATAGAAGATTTATTTCCAATGAAAAAATTTTTTTTCTTTTAAAAGCAAATGTTAATACTCTAAAAACTTTTTTAATGTGTAGTAGAATAATTGATTTTACCAAGGAAGATTCGATAGGAAAAATGTTGGGTTTTAATAGCAGGATACTAGAAGCTATGAAAGAGGAAGAATCAGATAATGTTGCAAAAATAACTAAGGTGAATGCTATTTGTATTGACTGTAATATTTGTGTCGGTTCTTACAATAATGGTAAACCTGTTCATATTATTCACCAGTTTTATCCAACTGTAGCTCCAGGGTATAAAATAGTTGAATCTCCTTTGCCCATTTTGTATTTTCCAGTTAGCGTCAAAGCAATTAACAATATAACAGTTAAAATAGTTGATCAAGACGGAGAACTTATCAGTTTTAGAGGAGAAACTATAACAGTAAGGTTACATTTACAAACAAGTGAAATATAAAATGGTAGTTAGATATAATAGAGCCCTTGGGATGAGACTTGCCCCTACTACTATCAACAAAGTAAAAACTTATAAAAAGAAAAAGCCTAAACAACAGTTCAGTATCAAATCCAACACCAACAAGTTAAGACGAGATAATCGTAAATTTCTCACATCCTTGGGTTTCACTGTTTTAAAATAATGAACATATTAAACGTAAACGAAAAGCTTTATGTAGACAATTCCATCGTCAGTTCTGAGCTTCACACATATCAACCATATATTTCTTCAAAATTCGATTACAATGATGAAATAAGGATCCCAATTCAAGAACTCGATGCTTACACTCTACCATCAGATAGTTTACTTTATATCGAAGGAAAATTAACTAATACAGAAGGTAAATATAAGAAAGAATTGCTATTTATTAACAATGGTATAGCCTTTTTGTTCAGAGAAATCCGCTATGAACTAAATGGAATTACTATAGATTCAATAAGAAATGTTGGATTAGCATCAACCTTAAAAAGCTACCTTTCTCACAATACCAACGAAAGTTTAAAACTGGAAAATGCAGGTTGGTTTCCACATCGGAAAGAAGGTGATACAATTTTAGTTGATAATGATGGAAAATTCTCCGTATCCATACCACTAAAAATGCTTTTAGGATTTTTTGAAGATTACAGAAAAATTATTATGAATATGAAACAGGAATTGGTTCTTATTAGATCAACTGATGATTTAGATGGTGTTATTTTCAAAGAAGATCCGGCACACCTTGTTACTGCTCCTGACACTCCATTGGTTACTTTCGATAAAATTTATTGGAAAGTTCCTCACATTCTAGTTGATATGCCACAACAACTTGCTCTATCAAAAATATTAGAATCAAATAAAGATATATTGATAGGATTCAGGAGTTGGGAACTTGTTGAATATTCTTCTCTAACCGAAACAACCCGTCACACATGGCCGGTAAAAACAACTAGTAAACTAGAAGCTCCTCCGTCATGTTGTGATTGGCTTTCAAGAAAACAGAAAAGGGAAAATTGTTAAAGATATGAGTAAATTTGACAATATTACCTTGTCAAATATTAGAGTATATTTAAATTCTGAAAGATATCCTTATCACGATTTGTACTTAAATTTCGAAGAAAACAAATTTTCTGCTTTATACGAAATGTTTGCCAACTTTAGACAGTCTTATTATGGTGTTCCAAATGAACCCATTTTTAATCCTGAACAATTCAAAAACATTAGTCCTATTACACATATTGATTGCTCCCATCAAAAAGAAACAATTCAAACGGGATCCGTAGTAATGAGAATTGAATTTGAGACACACAATGCAATTAAAAAAGATACTTCTGTTATTGTCTTATTTTACATGACAAATTATTTAGCTACAACCCTCTTACTAAAATTGTGAAACAATTATAAACTTTATCCCCACTATTTTCATATTTCGATTTAATTTAAAGAAATTTTCAAAAGCTTTTAGTTTTAATCATGACATCAAAACTACAACTACAAATTGAAAAATTTATTTTTAAAATTAATCAACTGAAAGAAGAAATTGCAAATTATTCAAGTAAAAAAAGTCTCATTAAAAAATTTGCTGCTTTGAAAATATGAGATTGGTTATAGATATTCAAGGATTCAAAGATGAAAAAAATAAATTTATACCGAAAGAGCTTGCAGCTTTTGATGGTTATGAAATGACTCATTACATTTTTAAAAAGCCTTTTCCAATGGAGTTTCTTTCACCTGATTGTCACAAGCAGGCGGTATGGTTAACGAAAAATTATCATTGTATACATTGGAATAATGGATTTACTCCATTACATCATTTCCCAAAAATAATTGAAACACTTACGAAGAAAGCAGATTTTGTTTTTGTAAAAGGAAGCGAAAAAAAGGATTTTATACAGAAATATTCTAAAAAGCATGTGATTGAAATAGATGAACAACCAGCTCTAAAGCTAATGGAACCA